>APFE031165323.1:102820-161965 GCA_000404065.3 Pinus taeda | reverse complement strand
GGGATAGCTTCTCAGAGCTATAAGCACTCATAATGCTTCTGCCCCACCCTTGTGATTATTGAGCTGGTTCGCCACTCATTTATCTGTGCCCCGTATGCATCCTACCCATTGAGTTCAGGGTTCATGGGAAGTACCTCTCATTTGGCCAATGAGGTGTGGAAAAGCTAGAGACTATTAGCAAAGACTGATGGACGCATCAGAGATTGCCGTACTCTCTATCTAGGATGGCATGGTCCAACCACTTGATCTGGGATCAAGATTTGTGAGGTCTGGGACCTCTGGATTGATTATGTCAGTCGGGGGATGATGTCTTTGTGACTGACCCACTTCTGTTCTGAAATAAAGAAGCCAGCAAAGCAAGTTTCGGCGGGATGACGCTCGATGTTGATTGCACTAATAGATGGAGTTCTCCCTAGTTGAGAGGGAGTGTTAAATTTGGACAACTAGGTCCAAACTCCATGTTCTGATGCTCAGATTAAGAGGCTAATATTTTTGTTGGATTCCTCTTTCTTAGAGGTGTAAAATCCATATAAAAATAGTCTTAATCCGATGAGCAGAACTTATATTTTGAATTTATTATTCTTAATAAATTATATGTGCAAGGTCAGCGAGTTTTGTAATGTAGGCTCACATGCCCAACAGATGTGTCACACACCCTCATTGATGGATATAAATACAGGAAAAGTTGGAGAGAATTTCAACACAACACAACTCACATCTTCCTCTCTCATCCTAAAGAGTACGAGCTACCTGGAGGACGAATTTCAGCCACACGTGGGAAGGACGAAGAGGACAGACCGTACGGCTGAGCTGTAGTACGATTTTCTGCTGCTAGGGTTTCGCAAAAAGTTTGACCAGCGTTGACTTTGGTCAACGCTTGGTCCAATCAAGCTGAAAACTTGTGGAAGGTTTGATTTTTGAAGGCCATACTACTTGGCACAAAAATCGAGGTCAAAGGGTTGACCGTTTTGCTGCTGCGTTGACTTTTAGCTTGCTGCCCCTAAGTTGACTTTTCAGGACAACGTTGACTTTTGTAGAACTGACTTGGGTTGACTCATCTACTGGTTGGAGGGTTGTTGTGACACATGCTGGGCTAGCTGACCAAAGGAGACTTTGCTGGTTGAAGCATCCTGTTGACCGCCGAAACGAACACACACATTTTCCTGTTTCTGATTTGTCTTCTGTAAGATCTGCTTATATGTTCTATCTGCATTTTGCTTAACTACTTGTATGATTGCTGTGAGAAAAGTGAAATTGCTCTTAGCATAGAACATCTACAAAACTTTACAATCCTTTATTTGGGATGAGCTAAAAGGACTCGTTGCATAAACTTGGTATGGTTTGGGGTAATGTGATTTGTCTTCATTACTTTGAAAATGTGAAGTGTAGCATTTGCATTTTTGTCCTAAAATTATGATTTTGGATCTTATTTTTCTCATTTATTGAGCAAAATTTCGTAGCTGTTTTAATATGGTGATTTATTAGGACATTGGGGTTGAATGATTTGTTGTCTTAATATGTTCAATACAAACTTTTAGTTTCTGATGTGTTGCTGTTATGTGTGTGTGTGCTTTTCTTGGAAATAAATCTCACGGAAACTCTTTGGCGCTTACCCCCATTCCAAGGTTGGTACTTAGTCTAAAGCGGGTAGTGTAGAGTCTAGGCTTAGTGTGCCTCACTTTGTGGGAATCTAATCGAGGACTTGCACAATGTGCAGGATTAAATGATTTGTATGCTTGAAATCTTTAAGGTGTCTACATTTTTGAGTTTGCCTAGCAGTGCTGGACAAATTTGAAGTTCCTCGTAGGATTGTTAAAGATGTTATTCTCAACACTATGGTTGAAAACTATATGAAGAGGACTTGTGATCTCATAAAGTGAGGTGGAAATTTAACATGGAACAATTTGTTTTTTTATAAATTCTACACAATTGTGGATGTTGGGAATTTGTTGTTTTGGATGCCAAAAAGTTCTTTATTTAGTCGTATTAAATATTTGAAAACCTAGGATCATCTCTTGTAAACTTGTGTTGACTTGTTGGAGCAGGGCAAGTGAAAATATGTGCAAATTAATGAGCAAAATGATGTTTTCTTGTCGAGCTTCTTTTTATCTTGATGTGGCAATTTTCCCCTTCCCCAAACTGCGAGTATTGCAATTAGTGTATCCAATGTATAACATTCAATTGAAAATATTTTGAGTAACAAGCCACAAGTGTATGATACCTATTTTGTCAAAGTTATTAAAGGCTTGCACTTGTCCCCAACTACAACCTAACCTCAAGTGATTCACATGTGGCAAACATATTGCTAGAGAGACTAACCTAGTGAGGGCATGAACAACACTTTGGTTTACCTGACTAGGAGAACCCTTGATGAAAATGAGAATGCTTTTTTTTTTTGTTGCTTTAAATCAGAAAAAAACACAATAGGATTTTCATTGGGCTCACGAGTTTGTCTCATTGTTATGTAAAAAAATTAATGAACACTCATAGGTAAGAGTTTGATTTGTTTTTGTTAGGAAATGACTTGTTTTAGGCATCGACATTGTGTCGAGTTTGATTCATGAGTTTGAGTCAAACTTGGTTTCTTCAATGAATGCATAGTAACATTGAGTTACAAACCCATGTGCAAAACATATAAATAAATGATCTTATGATATTTATCTACAACATATGAGTCACGACCTTAGAGGTCATACTTAGAATAACGAGAGTAAGAGTCATGGGAGTCAAAACCTAGTAGTGTTGAGGGCACCGATAAACTCAGGTGGATTGTGTATCCAATATTAGTTGTTATGGAAGAGTAGCTCTTTAAAAGACATTGTGTTGTATTAGTAGTTAAAATGATTTAAGATATAAAGGAATTGGTGGAAACCCCTTTTTTATAAAAAAGGGAGAGAAATACCCTTACTTAAAGCACAAGTTACTAAAAGGGGTACTCGGGTCCTTTTGACATGAAAGTGGCCTGCTATAATCAATGAATTAAAATACCTAAAGATTAAAGGATTGTTAAAAAGATGAGCTCACATACAAAACAACATCTAGACATAGAGTCTTATAAATAATAAAGATGTTGTGCTTAGGTGCACAAATTTGCTTGTGCTTTCATGTTTGGAGGTCCTAGAAGTTGCATAGGAGAAAGTTAGGGCATACCTTGTTCACATTATCCACTTGTCTATGAAGTTCAACTTTTATGCATACAACATATAATTATGGTGTTTTTGGTTTCGAATAGGTCCACAAGATTGAAAGCAAGAATTTTAGATCTAGAAAACTTTTCTGGATTGTCACACATTCTCTTGGCAATAGTCTTAGTCCTTTGTCTTACATATAAAATAACTGATATACATTGAGTCCAATAAATAATAATGATATCGTGGTTAGGTTCCTAATTAAGTTCAATTTTATATGTGCAATTATTATTGGTGTTTCTATTCCCAAACTTGCCTACAATTTTGAAAGTAAGAATTTCAGACCTAGAAAACAACCCTAGAATATCTCTCTCTTGGGAGTTTTCTTAGCCATTGATACTTGCATTTTGAATTGTTTTTTTCATTGATTTCTTGTTATTAGCTTGGATATTTTTTACTTGGGTTGGAGATGATTTGATTGAAAGTTGTTTATATCGGGTTTAGGCTTGCACTAACATAAAAGTGGAATTGTCTTGGCATTTCACTATTAGTACTTCGGGTTAGAGTTGAATTTACTTATTTTCAGAGTTGTATTGATAAGGTTATATATACTATATAGAGTGGTGAAATGGATTCCTTCAATGCAATTGGACAAATTCACCCACTTGGGAATATTCTTACTAATTAGTAGTGATATGGTGTGGTAAGGTTTTTAGTTGAGCTTGCTTTAGTTTAAAGTTTTAATATCTTGAAATATCTATCAGATTTTTTAATAAAGAAATCCATTATGAGGTTATATAACCATTGTATTTGGTGTAAATATGTTTTGGGACTTGTTGTATGCCATGCTGATTTTAAAATAGATATAAGTGATTTTCATGGTCTTGATGTGTCTCAATTACTATATGTTATAGTTCATGTGATTATGGTGCATGGAGCATTTTTATGGATATTTATTTCTATCATCAACCTCTAAGTGAAAATACATTCATAGCAACTTGAGGTATTGGGTATACTTGGCATTTAATTTTGATGGTTATTGTTTAGATATCTATATATTTCACTTTATATTTATTGAACTAGCCTAGTTGTATTTTCACTTTTTGTTTTTTTTGAGGAGCCGCTGAATCTTATCCTTGCTATTAGGAGAATTTCATCTTGTAATTAGCTATAATATCTTTCTTGTGATGACGTGCTTTCTTTTGTTGATCACAAAAATATATTTCCTTGTTGGACTTATTGGTAAATAAAAAAGGATAATAAAAAGAGAAGTTCTAGTTTCGAAAATTTGAGCAAAGTTAATTGCACCTTTATTGGTTTTCCATGATGTTGTTTTGTTTGGTTTTTATGTTATGATTATCTATTTGAATAGTATGGGCCCCAATTTTAAGTAATTTATATTTGAGGTTTTGTTGACACAATGGATATGCATTATTCTAACATGGTTGATTTTTCTTGGGAAAGTTAAAGATCTGTGTGAACAAAATGCTTCCAATTAGCCATTAATAAAATTATAATATGTAGATGACATTTTATACAGGAAATGGGCTTAAAAGAGCAACTACATTGACCATAGAACCCATAGACTTTAATTGCAAATTTGACAATGTCCATCCCTTAAGGGTCTTCAATGGAACATGTATTTGTTCAAGCCCTAAGGGCCATTAACAACAACCTATAAATCATAAATGAGAGCATAACAATCCACTTATGGTCATAAAGCAAGGTATGAGGTGGCAACAAGAACAATTCTCCTTTTAGGTGGAGGGCCATTGTCATGACGGTTTAGGCCGTAATCCTAAATGATAGGTTTGTCAATAAGGGGATAAGGCCCACCCATCTTGTTGCCATGGCCGCTTCTCCATTGAAATTGCTAACTCCAGTGGAGGGAACTTGTCATTTTTACGGTGAGCAGGAAGGTGTCCAAATGTGGCACTCCTTGCATTGCCACTCTTTGTGTTCAGGAGCAATATGGTCAACCTTGAGGAGGAGGGCACTGCTAGATTTATTGGAAAGGGTTGAACTCTGGGGAGACTTAAGCACTTGGATGGACACAACTCAAATTGCAAGGAGTGAACCTTAGTATTCCAGAAGCTTATGAAGATGTCCTAGCTCAAGCTCTGCCTTGCTAGTCTGCGCTTGGATCTACAAGTGGAGGTTGGCAAACATTAGAACACCATCATACTAGGTAAATTTATAACAATGTTTTTTTTTTTTAAATACATAATAATTTCGCTTTTTTTTAGATATAAAACTAAATTTATCGTACCTGGTTGCCATGCTTCTAGGTGATGATGGTAGGGAATAATTGGCTACAATGGTTTGAAGCCCTCTTTTAAGATGACTTGGGAAAAGGGAGAAGCCAAAGGAAATGCTTAACATTCTCTTCCTTATGACAAATTGGGCATTTAGGATGGGTCACTTATAGATATTGAAACCATTAATTAAGAGGAAGGCAACCCAATATCAAAGACCATGCAAAATATGCCTTCTTCGAATTGATATATGGTTTATTGATATTTTGGAGATGAATTGATCACGTTATTTGTTCAAAAGGCAACTTTTATGTTTTGTTGAGTTGAACACTTAAAATGCCCTTTGTTCTCCCATCAGTAACTGTCTATTGGATGATATTTTTTGAATCCTTTGGAGTAGTTCCACCCCGTGTTTGCCACCAAGTGGTTAGGGCTTGTAGGTCATGCCTGAGAAATAAGTCATTTTGAAATGAGTTATTGAACACACTCTAATCATTTTGTTTGTTTTATTCAAATTGAATTCATCCTTGAATAAATGCAAACACTTCTAGCCCTTAGCATGAATGTCAAAAAGATCACCAAGCCTGGTGATACCTTGCTTATATATGCACCTAGTTGAAAACTAGGGGGTTTCCATCGAAGATTTACCATTATGCTAAATAATAGGCAACTGCTAGTTGTAGTGTTTATTGGAAGCCTTGATTAGCCACTCTTCCAAGTAAGTTGATTTTTAATTGCTTCTTAAACCTTCGAGATACTCTACATGACAAATTATCGTTTGATCTTCACCCAAGCTTGTAGGAGGGGGTTTGTAAGCTCATATTTCTCTAGCTTTGTTTAGCTAATGGGGTGCCTTGAGAGATGCAATTCTATGACAATACAATTTTGCAACAATAACTTCCATTCTTTTGCCCTCCACAATCGTAACAATCCATTTGGTACACAAGGCTTGAGCCTACTTCATTAGTACTTCATTCACTTCTAGTCCTTTGAAGAACCACATCCCCCAACACTTTCAACGAGACTTGAAAAGAAAGGGGACACCCTTGAATTAAAAACCTAGCCTTGTTGCAACATCACCCATCCCATGCTAGCTAGCCAAATTCAGGGGCTCAGCCTGGGTTAGCATATAACATTTTGTCTTTTGCCAATTGTAGCGTGAAACTCTGTGATATTAAAGATTTGGATGCAATCCATTAGGGTTATCCACAATGAAATTCTCTTCTAGAATAGTGGGGAGGTAACTGTTTACAAAGTTGATGCTAACTCACTAGTCAAAATATTTCTCGTGCAAATGAAGACCTTTCATAAGTCCTTTACGCGACCGTGTGGTGAAGCAAATAACCCAAGGCCTTCACAACCATAACGTACAACGAATGTTGCAAACATCGACATCGGGATAAATTCGGCAAGAGTTCGAAAAACCAAAAAATCGTAAAAATGGGTAAAAATTAGCAAACATCGGCAAAATTAAGATACCATCAAAATATTTGTAAAAATCGGAAAACATCGACTAGGCCAAAAAATTGTGATTTCGAGATAAAATTGGGATGTTATCGAGATGTTCACAACACTGTGTACAACACGACTCTAATGGGCAACATTGCTTGATTGAATCGAGTAGGCCAATACCCTTTGACTTAGTCTGATTTATACAAAGGTAGGTTGTGACATTTGCAAACATATCCTCTCCTCGCAAGAAGAATTGCTAGGATGAATAATTGCTCAAGTCGATCATGGACTCCCTAGGTGTTTTGATGAACAAGAGTGTTTTAAGCTCATTCTAGCCCTTCGAAGAGTGTTTTAAGCTCATTCTAGCCCTTCGAAGAGTGTTTTAAGCTCATTTAAGCTCATTCTCATGTTTTGATCTAGCTAGGATGAATAATTGCTCAAGTCGATCATGGACTCACTAGGTGTTTTGATGAACAAGAGTGTTTTAAGCTCATTCTAGCCCTTCGAAGACAACAATAACATTGTCCAAGATGAAGTGGCCTTCAATATATGTGCCATCTTAGGCCTAATGATCTTGGATAAGATATAGTTGCCCAAAGAGCAAGAGCTTTGACCTCAAGCTTGTGAGAAACATTCAAATAGGCAATAGGTTGCTTGTTAATAACAAGTTTTAGGTCACCTATTTTGGGAGCTAACTTAAATCAATTATATGTTGATTAGTTCTCCCAAGAATTCTTCTTGACTACTTGTACATGTTTGGATCGGCCCAACAAATTCTCATTTGGCTTTATAAAACCCACAAAGGTACCCATCAAGCCCCAGGGGCTTGTCATCGACCATTGTTATTAAGGTCTCTGTGTGCTTCGCTAATGTCAACTTTTGATGATGCAATCCTTCTTGCTTAGGAGATAGCCTTTTGGCATAGTGCCAATACAAATCTGTGTGTTGATGTTATGTTGCTTCATAAATGCTTGCAACTGAAAAACAATGTGATAGTAGCTAATTGAATTCTTGCTCGTTATCCTCTTGTTTTGTAACTTGACAAACAAGTCTTTAAGGATAAGTAACATATGATATACATCTTGAGTTTGTCAATATCAAGCACAAAAGAAACTTGGTATAGAACTCAGGAATCTATCATTTGTTATTGTGGTTTGGTAGTGGTTCTAAGGCATTTCTTGTATCTAAATTGTTTGGAATTTAGAATCGGCATAGGTCTCCATGTACATATGTCTAAATATTAAGAATAGAAGAATAATTCGAGTTCAAGAAAATGTCACTAGTTATTGTTTGTAAATACTCTTGCTCGTTTAGGCACACGGGCATAATGCATGTATTTCTTTACTATTCCTACATTTGGTATTTAATCTTTTTAATCAATCTTTGTTGTGTAATACCACAAGTAAAGATAATAAACTATGGTATATTTTTTCATTTTAAATTAAGTATGAATTCTCCATCACTTGATGTTTGAAAGCCTTAGGTGCGTTATCTAGATGCTTATGTTCTTTCTTTAACATTCTTATGCAATTTGTAATGAGTTGAAATGCATATCGTTGAAGTATTCACAACCAAAGTTTGACTTACATAGTAAATATGAACAGAGGTGAAAAATTCGTCCATATTGGAGATTGAATATGAAGTTTGGGGATAGTTGATCAAGTTTACGTCCTCACAATTACTAATTTCTGGTAAGTGATACATTTATAACTTCAACATATTGAACTTTCATACTTGAATAGGTTGGGCATTTAATTTTTGCTAAGGTTGTTCATGCATTGGCATATGATGTGGGAGACTAGTAGCCAGTGGCACTCAATGAATGCTATACTAGAAAATACTTACATGCTTGTTAGCACCCGTTATCATGGAGTAATATGTCTCTTGATACCTATAGTGGGACGATTGAGGTGATTCATCCATTCATTGCAAATCCTCCTCATTCTTTCACTGTGATAGTATTGAATCACAACTCTCTGTACCTTTGCTAGGTTCGTTCATCCTTATATGTATCTTGGTTCTAATAACAACAATTTAAAAAGCATTTGCATCCTTTGCTAAAGTAGAATTGCTCTACTAGAACCAACAAACCATTAAATTCGATCCTTATCTAGAACCTAGTAAGATAGGAATTGGTCATTGATTGGTTATAAGTTATATTGGCATGTCTTTTACAAAGGTAGACAATGTGAGAGAATTGATAAATCATATCTTTGGTTTTGAAGGAAAGTAAATAAAATTAGAATTTCTTATTGTTTAATAACCATTTTAGGTTTCCATTAAAGTATAGAAATGAAATGTTAAGCTAATAGATGCATTTATTTAGTTTTGGTTCTTGGTTTCATAAAATTTGAATTTAATTAAACATCCTATGAAATAAGAGTTATTAATCCTACTTTAACTTACCATCTCAAAAGAACTTCAAATTTATTTAGCCTATTTTTAAAGTGAACACAACTTTCTTCGTATTAGACAGTGTTCAAACTATGCTTAGACATGCCCTGGGAAAGATATGAATATATTAGCTCAAAAAGTGATTTGTAGGAGTTTTATCTCAAAACAAAGTAATAACCTTTGAACACATTTACATATAAAATTTTAGGGATCTATGGTAGGCTAGTTTTAGCCTTGGGATCTATCATGGTCCATCACAAATTACTATTCCAATGGTTATGGGTGGACACCTTAAAAATCTTTGTAATAATTGCTACTTTTGCTTAAAGGTTGTGTAAAATTTATAATTTCCTTGACACTTGTCTATTTGTATTTGTGTGGGCGCAAGTGTTGAAAAATAAGCAAGCAAGGTCTTTTGGCTTGTGCCTTAGCTAGTGAACACCTGGCATTGTCCTCATGAGTTAGACTTTAGTTATAATGAGTTATTTCCAGTTTACTAGAATAACCATCAAGTTAGCATGCGTAGAGTTGGAGCTTTAGTTAAGTTGAAGTCTTCATTAGTTTGACTATAGGATCGAGTGGCAGTTACAGGTTCATATAGAATGAGTTGGGACTTAGGTTATTGATTGAAAAAAGGACGAGTTATAACTCTAGTGATGATTGGAGAGAGAACCAATTCGACTCAGTTAACTTTTCAATCACAACTCGAGTTCTAAATTTGTACTTGCCTAATTTAGCATGGATTGAATCTATAAAAGAAGGACAAAGGCACAAGGATTACACAGTTGTTTTGTGAATGAAGGTTTGTGACATGGTAGAGGTCACGAGTTAGTGAGAGAGAGCCTTGATTGTGGAGCGCAAGAATTGTGTCCTAAAGAATAGGATGCTGAAGTGTGCTAAGAAATAGGTCACAAATGTGCTAGGATTTAGGAATTAGATGTGCGCAAGGAAGAGGAGTTGGGTCCTAAAAATAGGAGCTCAAGTGCGTTAAGAAATAGGGCTTGGAAGTGCGCTAGGAAATAGGAGATTAGCACAAGGGATAAGGAGGCCAAGGAGGAGTAGAATTGAGGCAAGACAACATGGTTTGTAGAGCATGTCAAGGAGGTCGCAGAAGGATCAATTGTGTACAGGAACTAAGATAAAGGTGTGATCAAGGAAGGCCAAGATCAATTGTTTTAGTTGAGATTTGTGTGAGAAGCAAAACACTTTCTCAAGAGAGATAGATTACATTGTAATAGATTCAACTACTCCAAGAACAATCAATAAAATAACCACATCAAGTGAGCAGGTTTTCCCTATTGTGTTTCCTAAGAAAAATAAGTGTCAATTTGTGTGATGTGTTTTTATATCTGTGTTTTTATTCCACTACTTATAAGTTTGTTAAGAGGCTCTGTATCTTGGTGAAAGTTAACTAGTTTCAGTTTTCAGTTATTCATCTAAGTAGTTGTAGAGTTTCATGGAAATTTAACATGGTATCAGAGCAAAGATTAGTATAAAGACCAACACCAAGTTGATCAGTTAGTGAAGAGCGCAAATTAGTTAGGAAGGCTAGCGCTAGAGTTTGAAGAGTAGAGCAAAGTAGTTCTTTGCATGGAAGCATGGTGTTCCTAGGACTAAGGTCAGATCACAGTTTAGAGGGAGCCTCGAATTTTTGTGCATGGAAGGAGCAGATATCAGTGGTGTTGGAAGATAACAGGGTGCTAGAGTTTGTGAAGCAGCAAATAGTGCCATCGATAAATGCCCAACAGCTAGCCTAACATAATAAGAATGACACCAAGGCAAGGAGGATCATTCTTGAGGAGATCGAAGACCATATTATTCCTCATATCCATGAGAAGACAACATATGAGATGTCGAATGCCATCTTAGATCTGTATATCTCCATGAGAAGACAACATATGGGATGTTGAAATCCATCTTAGATCTGTATCAAGAATCAAGTGATGCTAAGAAGCTTTCTCTCAAAGAGACGCTGAGAAGTATTGGGATGAGCAAGGCCAAGCCCATCATCACATATCTTTCAAAGTTCACTTAGGTTCAGGATGAGCTAGGTGGTGTGGGCGAGACAGTAGCAAAAAATGACCTTCTGAGTCCTGCACTTATGGGACTCCATAAGTCTTGGTATAGTTTCCAAGATGCAATAAGTGGTAGAGAGAATTTCCTAGTTGGGAAAGGCTCCAACAGAGGACGAGCGCTGGTAGAGAAGCTCCAATAGAGGACGAGGAGAACTTTGCCCTGGCAAGCAAAGGTAACAGAGCTAAGGGGAAGAAGGGCCAAGGAGAGGCCAAGTATCTCCAAACAATCATCTAAGCATGCCTCTAAGGTTTTTAGAATAACAATGTTAATGATTTCACTATCTATTTGGCAATTAGTTTGGAGAAACATTTGAATATTTTTTCTATCACTTCATCAATTACTTCTTCACTTCTTCACTCTCCTCATTGTTTTTCTTTTTGAAATTTGACATCCTCAGTCATACACTTATGATGTTTCCCAAGACTCCTCTCTTCATATTCTTAATTGACCATGTTTCACCCATTCGTTGATCCAGATTTAAATGGGAATGCAACAAAATACAGAGATAACCATATACATAGAGATGCAGTAGAAATAATACTTCATTCCATTAATGTAAAATATTGAAATATGCTTACAAACATAAATGGAAATAAATCAGCTAGGGCGATGGTAGCTTATCTCTGAGAAGAGATGTGGTGGCTACATGCCTCTGAACTGTGTTACAATGAGGCTTGAAGGCCTATTTATTGTTGAGAAACAATGGAAAACCCTTAACATCCCAAAACCTAACCCTAGAAGATGAAACACCAACTTGTGGGCCCTGTTTTGGGTAAGTTGGTACATCAACTTCCCGGGGTCTTAACTTTGGCACCCGATCTTCGTTTGACGCGTACAATAGCTCGTTAGAAAGATCTATCTGAGCACTACAACTTTGGGAAGAGCAACATCGGTCCATGGACCCATGTTGCTCCCAGGTTTCCCAAATAATGTCTTTTAGGGCCTCAAAATGGTTCCAGAAGTTCAGGACCTAAAGAACTGCTAAAAATAGTAAATTGTGCTACAATTACAGAAATTGAAAAACTGAAAGAGACAGTTGTGGGGGTCCATATGGGATAGGTGGGTGGCCACCAACATCCACCTGGATCATTCGTAGGGTTCCTAGACTATGAACAAATTGTCTAATGGTGACTTCAAAGCTATGCCTATCCCTAACCATAACTACCCATAGGGAGTATTGATGCTTTCTTAGATGGAATAAGCATAGGTTTTTAGCTATTAAGAAAAGGGTTCTTCTGACTCTCCTTGACTTTTTGGTGCATTCTCTGCCCTTATAATCAATTGCTGATCATCATTAACCCCCATACTTGGTGCACTTTTGCCTCCACTCTACAATGTGTTCATTCAACCACCCATCTATGTATCCTTTCCCCATTCTTCTTGTCAGTTCTATTCAGAGTGCTGTCCATAAGCTTAATACTAGCCAATTTGTTGACTTTAATGGCATCGACTTTGACTTCCTTAAATACTAAATGGGACTTTTGCATCACCCATTAGTGTTGATCAAAGAATGCTCTTTTGTTTTTATAGAGGTGGTACTTCCCTTTGGAGAATGATATTTTTTTTTGCTTATGCTTATTAAATGAAATGGAATGATACTAGATAATAAACCATCACATAATATTTAGCTCCAACAAACAAACAAATTCTCAATATCACTAGATAATCTTTTAAGCATTCATTGCTACTTGAGAATGGATTAGGTAGTTTTAGTCATTTTCACATTGAATTGACCAACCACAATGATCTTTTCCTCCTTTATATGATGTAAGCAAGAGAAACAATCAAGGTTTTTTAGAAAAATATAAACAAAATATGAAACATGTTTTACAAAGAACCTCAAAGGAACATTTCCCTATAATTCAAAAGGGTTTGGACAAGATCACATGCTTAAAGTTCAACTCAACCTTCACTTAAGATAACCATAAAACAATGTGATGCTTGGATAGTTCTCTGTGGAGCTTTTAGAACAATGGGTCACAAATAATTATTATTTAAGATTTTAGAAATGTTTGAATGCTAAGGCCTTTACAAACCTTTATGAGAATAATTAAATGAGAAAGGGAAGTGTTCACTCTTGTGCTTTGGCATGAGGCTCTCATGGCATTGGAATAGTAGGGAAATCTTGGATGCAAAGAGAAAAGGAAAGGCTAATAAGTGCCTTGTTCTTATAGTTGTAACACTTACAAAGACAAAATAGCAAAATAGAAGAGTGATGAAGCAAGGATAAATCTTGGATGGTTTTGCTGACAAAATTGTGGAGGCAAAAAATATCCTATGATCTAAACCTTTTTCTTGTTGAAGAAAAGTCCTTATATCCTTTATTTTATTCAAACCAAGGGTGACACCAATAACCTAACTGCCCCAATTGTTTTTGGTTTCACAATGACTTAGTAGTAGCATTGATTGCTTAGTACATCCAACTTTTAATATACTCATGAAGTGGGGCCACTATGACCTCTTATTTAACCTTTAGTCCAAGTAACTCATCTTGAATACTAAATAGGAAACTAGAATGGTCTCAATGAAATGTGTTGTTTTCCACGTGATCAACTATGAAATCTTGCAAGCATTTTGTAACTTCGACCTAAGAAAAACTAGTAAATCTATCAAACTTTCCACCTAAAGCAACTTTAGTCACCAAGTTAGCCTTGATCTCTTCGCTTGCAATTATCTTATTGATTTGGATAAGGGTTGTTGCTTGTAGTTTTTCTTAATGAATTCAAGTATTTTAAATAAAATCCAAGCTCTCTTATGTTTAAGCCCATCATAGGGCATGGTCAATTGCTTTCAATTCTGCTATCCCAACCTTTCTATTATTTATGTGAATGTGCTATTAGAAGGGATACTGTTCATTTGTCTCAAGTGACAATTTGTAGTTTTCATTTTCTTAATGAAGGTGTCTACGTAAGTTTCATAGGAACTTCTATCTTTCTAATGTTTAACTTTGAGTATATGGTTCCTCTTTACTAGAACAAAGTGACTATTTATGGCATGCCAAAGGTCTAGGAACAAGGCTGTCCTCTCCTCTACATTAGTTGAGACAACTTTTTTTCTCGATGGACAACAACTCTTGAGTTGCTTTACTTGTGTTGAGCCTTCCTAGATGGTCTCCTTGAATATCCTTAGGTGCTTGGGTAGTAAGGGGTTCCACAGATGAGGGTTAAAGGCTCAATACTTTTTCTATCTCTACCACTTTTGCATCTCTTCTTCCTATTAATCAACAACATACTCCGACTCCTTAACAATGGCTTTATGTTTCTCAAATCACTAGAAACTCCAATACCCCGAACATAAACAATAACATCATTCTTTTCAACTATCTTTTCCCTTTTTGTCTGCACTTTAGACAAGTGCATCTTCTTAGTTTGTTTCTTACATTGACAAAAACATTGTCAAAAGTGGAAATCACTTTTTTCAACATCTCATTTCGCACTACCTTAATGTTGTCTACTTGGGCTATCACCCCATGAAAGTCCCACCCAAGTCCAAATCCTTTATGTTTTCAATAGGATCAATTCTTCTTTAACATTTTCCTAGAATACTACTTGATCATTATTCACTGACCTCATTCTTCGAGGATGTATAGGGGTGCTATGTTCTCTTTCCTCTTTGGCTTTTTAGATTTTTCTCCATCATTACCATTCCCATAATGTCCATTGGTCTTTTTCTTAACCTCTACTTCTAGATGAAGTAGAAACAATCTTCTAGGGTGGCGGTGAAACCTTTCTTAAGAAACTTGCCACATTTGCTTTTGTCTATGCTTGCTATGTAGGTGCTATTTAGTGGAAATTTTATATTTTTCCCTCCAAGATTTTCTGCCATCAATTTTTCATCTTGGTGTTGGTGTTTGAACTTATTTGGCAGAGGAATGAATTGTCCCATTAAGATAATAAACATTGTCCCACTAAGATAATTAACTAAGAAATTTAATAAACATTGTCCCACTAAGATAATTAACTATGAAATTTAGAATAAACATGTTAGTGGGAATATTGTTTATCTTAGTGGGATAATGTGTGACTTATTTCATCAATGTTAAAATTTGGTAGAGTAATGAATTTCTCCTAGAACAAATCATATCTTTCAACTCTGTTTGAACCACCTATAATAAAATTTCATTTCTGACAATTCTAATATGACTTTCCAAAAATTGTAAGTCACATCTCAATTTGGAAGTGACTTTCCAAAAATAGGAAGTCATGTCTAAATGATCAAGGGTGATCTCGACCTATGGAATCCACTTTAAAATCAAATCAATCATGATTATACAAGTCAAGAATTAATATTTTTGTCCTTACTAGTAATATTATTATTATTATTATTATGATACGATTATTTATAAAATAATCTAAAGTCACAACTTTAATGCATTAATAAAAATGAATTCTCTCTTGGAATAAGTATATTAAATTGAGAATCTCTTACCTGGTAAATCAAACCTCTCTCTTGGAATAAAATAGTAACTCCACACTTAAGAGAATGTAACTCTCCCTTACTAATTCAATTTATGGAAAAAATGTAATTCCTCCTCAACACTTGTAACTCCCTCATTCAATTCGATTTGTAACTCTCACCAAATATTCTCTCATGTCTAAGTGTAACTCTCTCTCTCTCTCCCTAATTCTAATTGTAACTCCTCAAGACAAGTGTACTTCTATCTCTATTCTTGGGATGAGTTACACTTCTCCTCAAGTAACACCTCCTTCATGGAATTCGATTTTCCTATTATTGGCTCAAGGCATGAATTCATTTTGTAACTCCTCTCCTTTCTCATCTATTTAAACAAGAACAAGTGAGAGTTAAGAGTAGCACGTTCATTGTGAAGGAGAGCTAGTGTTGAGTGTGTGCAAGAAAAGTGTGAAGGACAAGATCTGAGCAAGAGAAGAAGATCTTCAAGCAAAGAGCAAGAGCACTTAAATTGCAAGTTGATCAGACATTGGTGAATTTATTCATTCGCATTCTCTCCCCCTCTTTTTGTACTCTGCTGAACAATTGAAGAAATCTAATAGAAGAAGAATCATTTGGGTTTTCCGCTTGTGGGTTTTTCCTTGGTCATTGAACCTAACTCAGTGTATTAAATTTGTGCTTGGCTGTCTTCATATGATCCTTAAGTTTATGTTCTATTTACAATCGCTAATCTGAAAAGTTTTGAAGAAGAATTCTGCACTCTAATTTATTGCAACAACATAGAACATTCAATTTTCTGCAAAGTACATTCAGTTTTATGCAAAGTGAATTGAACTTTCTGAAAAGTACATTCAATTTTCTGCTTAGAACTTTCAAGTTTCTGCAAAGAATTTTTAAATCTCTGCATAGAAATTTCAGATTTTAACAATCAGTTCATAGGTCCTCAAAGCACCAGAGGGACCTATTCCAGAGTAGGTTGTCCCCAGCCTGTCTGATTACTGCCCAGTTCCATAGAGCAGTGAGATACCTATTTAGAGTTTCTTTCTTTTGATCACGGATGCTAGGTGTATTTCTCACTCCTACATCCCCCTGGTATCATACAGTTGCACCCACCATTGGTTCTAGGGGGCTTTAATGGCTAGCCAATGCTTAGTTTGACTCCCTCACCATTGACCATCAGACTCATGAGCCCTTGACATCTTTAACTCGATCGCTAGACCTTCCTATCCCACTGATTCATTTTTGACAGGTTATTGATTATTTTGTATTGTGTCACGTTCTCTATGTGTGTTGCGACTGGACAATAGTTTCTTTCTTTCTTTCTTTGTGTTATTTTCAGCATTTTCTAGAGCTGCACTTGCACTCCCACATTGGATTCATACTTACTGTACTTTTCTTCAGTCCCATTGACCTACTTTTGTGGTCATTTGTTGGAAATTAATAAATATCTCTTATCTTATCTTGATATCTCTTGCCACATCCCACCTCCCAAAGGAGGAATTTAATTTTAAGATAAAAGGGATATTTGTAGGAGCTTCACCTAGGTTTTTTGGACTAAACCATTGAGCATTTCAGTCCCAATTTGGCCATTTACTTCAAGCACTTTCTCCAGATCTTTGGTGGGCTTGCTTTTTGTTTGGCCAACTTCGTGAATCATGGTATGGTCGAGATTCGACACGGAAGATCCATAGTTTCCTTGGGCATATTCGCTCTACAATCTTTGGTTTTTGCTGGAAGTAGAGATTGAGGAGCACTTTATCTTTAGATGTCCTATATGTTAGGAGATCAAAGAGAGAGGTTCATTGCCTTTGTAGGGACTCGGAGAAATCTTTATTGACATTCTTTCCTGATGTCTAAACTGTTATGTGACAACCATCTTGATTACCTCCTTTCATTTAATTTGAGGCATTGGGGTAGTAGAGCACCCCACAACCATGTAGATGGACATCACTAGGATCAATTGGCATTGCTCCTTGGCCTACACCACTTGAGCTCTAGATTGTGCCACCTCGATGGTTCCTAGGAGCAGAGCCACTGAAGAGTGTGCTGCCGCGACATGTCAACTTCTTAAGAACGGATTACTAATTTCTTTCCTTATATTAGGTGTTCTTCGACTTGGGATTTATGAGTGCTTTTACTTTTTCATGCTCTGCTCCAGCCACCGCGACATCTCAACTTCTTAAGAACGGATTACTAATTTCTTTCCTTATATTAGGTGTTCTTCGACTTGGGATTTATGAGTGCTTTTACTTTTTCATGCTCTGCTCCAGCCACCATCATGAACATGTCGATATTTCGCTAGGCTTACTTACTGGGGGGGTGGGAAGCGGGGGGCGGAGGGCTATCAGTCTAGGTTACTCTCCAGTAGATGTTATGTGTTAGGCGCGTGGAGCTGGCATCTGCGCTATTCCTCTGGATAAAGAGGAAGGCTAAGTTCCTCCTCTCCTTGTGGCTGCTTCATTGTAGTCCAGGGTATATCTCTTGATGGGTTCTCCTTCACATTTTGGGTTTTTCCTGCATGGGATAACCTATCTTTATGCCTATGTTTATTTCATTTCATTTCATGTTGCTGTTGGACTCAATTTTCACTTATATCATTTTATGAGTGCTTTTGGCAAATTTGCACCTGTATTTACTTGGCTATTGTCATTGGTTGTAGTCACCAGTTCCTTTGACCGATTGTCCTTTAGTGGACATCAATACGTATTTCAATTTCAATTCCAAAAAGGTTGCTTTACTTTTATTTTTATTTGTATATAGTCTGCTTTCTTTGGCATCCCCTCAATTAAAATACCACATGAATAATTACTTTACTTTCCGTCCATTGGTTAGTTGAAATAAATGATACAATTTGATTATTATAAATAATTTAATTCTCTGATTTCTCCTGTTTTTGTCCCTTTTAATGGTTTTTGCCAGGTCACAGTTTTGAGCTAACAGTTGCAAGATTTTGGCGAATAGTTTCCTGATTTCCCATTTTTCTGAGTTAAAGACCCCTGTTGACTTTTTTTCCGATGATGAGTTTTGCTACATTGTTCTAAGGGATGTCAGGGATATGCTTGTGAGAAAGTATATGCACATTCGAAGTCCTGTTACCGCATGAAATTGACCATTGGAAATTTATTTCCAATGGGTTTGAATGAATACTTGGGAAAATTGCGTGTGTCGCTTCACACAGTACCTCTTGCTTTGGGCTGGTGCTTATTAGCCTCAAGATGGCATTCCCTAGTGAGCTGAAGTAAAATGCTTGTGCACTACAAAATACTTCAAATCTGCAAGATATACTCCCATAAATCTCCATCAGCTTTGATTTTATGCAATTAACTGCTTGATTGCATCAAGTACAATTGAGATTTACAGTAAGGATATAAACTCAACGTTATTCTCACGTAAATATGCAGTTATTCAGTTCAGATATGCAAGGCTGAGTTACAGATCTGCAAGTCTAAATCTGAAAAATTGGCAAACAAAAGTCAGCAAACAAACTTCTATTTACTTGTTCTTTACCTGTGCCTTAAATCAATTGAGCATGGAGTCAAATAAGAAGAGAAAATTGATCAGGTAAGAGATATACCTGAGGCCAATTGAGTCAGAAAATTCCATATCAAATCAATTGGATTCATTCTTACACAAGAATTGGTAGCGAAAAAAGTTTACTTTTTTCCAGAGCCTGTCAATACAAATGATGAAGATATCGACATCACACCATTAACACTTCAGGGGATGAATTATCTCTTCAAGTACTTTACCCACATCATGCTTTTAGACGCAATCACGTGAACACCATGAAAGTGACTTCCAATACTTACTCACAAATTCACTTATTCAATTTGACATGGAAGCAGTCAGAAGTATGGAATTGAATAGCAATTGGACTCAAGAAATAGTCAATGATTGTTTCAATCAACTATTCATCTCTTATAGGCTGAGAATGGGAGTCTAGAAACTGCAAAGCAAGTGACCAACAATAGACTGACAGATAGTATGCCATGGATAGAGGAAAGGAAGAGTAAAAGCGTGTTCTATGAATGGATAAGGGAATTTCCGAGGAAAGCATGCCCTGAGAGTAAAGTTCCCAGAGGAAACTTCATGGAATAAAAGATTTCTATAATTGCAACTCAACTTCAAAATAGCTTGCTTAGAGTGCAGGTTGAGTAAAAAATATCCTCTCTAGTGTGGATGCACTAGCCATGAGTAGATGCTGCATATCAACAAGCTAGTTCATCCCTCATGATTCCTCTCAAGTGCCGTGTACTCTTCCATCACCTCCAAGTGGATGACACATGTCCACAAGTTGATTGCACCACATTTGTTGTCCTTGGGACAAGCAAAAAACATGAGCTAATATTTGATACTAGAAAAGTGATCTTGAGTACCTGCTATTTTTAGAAAAGGAGAAACAAGAAGCAGCCCTGATTTCCATGTCCTTTGATCATCACCGAATTGAACCATATGCATATTTGCATAAAAGGTTTCTAGGAACATGACTGGATTCCAGAAGTATCAGCCTTCTAAAAATATAAAGTTCCCAAACTAGCAAGTATCAGAATCTGAAGTTACTCTGCTGAGGCATTCTCCTCCCTATGCATGTGTTAGGTATTGCATGTCACATGTGCATGATAAATTTGTTGAACTCAAGAGTCAAGAAGAATGTTGCACTGTTTATTGGTGTAAATGTGAACTGATGCACTGAATATGATGGGCTTCTGTTCAGCTGTAACAAATTTTGGAAAAAGATCTTGGACTGATTTGAACACTGAAACCAAGAAGATGTACTCACAAAAGTGCTGGTTTTAACAATTGAACTTATATGAGAAACTTATGTGTTAACAAGTCCAAATACATACTTTTTCCAAAATATCATTCAACTTTATTTTCATGACATGAAAATTGTGCTGATCTTCAGTGCTATAGCACTGATGGGGATGTAATACTCTGGATTTGAATACCACCTCATACGGCTCCTCCTTCCTTTATAATGGGTAATATGGGGAGTGATTGGGATTAAAAAAATAAGATTCTGACCCATATTATGAATTAACTAGGTTATATTTGATTAGATTGTGTGAATAGATAATGATGCAATTCTTTTTCAAGTGTTTGGCCATGCCCGTTGAGTTTGTAATACACCATAAATTAAATGATGTAAATATCTTGTTCAAATTCCTAGCTCAGAGCCAAAGGGGAAGGCTAGGGAATTAGACGTCTAAACTTAGTGGCATTTTCTAGTTTCCATTGGCTGACATGTTAGGTCCATAATCTGAGATTTCAAGTTCTTATATTGCGTGTATATGTGTGTGTGTGTGTGTGTGCGTGCGTGCGCGTGCATGTACATGGTAAAGACTACAGGGCATATGGGGATGCTTTGAACCAACAAGAGGGGAAAATGGGGGTGGAAAATATGAAAGAGTTACTTATGATGCCTATCATACTCCACTTTTGGGGTTAGGCCTCTCATGTTATCCACTTGTGTAAGATAGTTGGTAAGTAAATATGGAGTTATGTGTGTCATGTTCTCCACTTGGTTGTAGTAGTGGGCATGTGTGACATAGGAATCAATGTCTTTCTCTGCCATGATAGTTGAGTTAGTGGAGCACACCCAATATTTCTCCCACTTGTATTTGTTAGTAAATCATTAGAGTACTTATATTATGCTCCGATATTGTTTTTCAGCCAGTGTAGAGTGTGCTAATGGGGTGACATACCTTTTGAACTATTGAGACATGATTCCTTTAGCAAGTGGAGTGTCAGATGTTATTCTCCAACTTGAATAATCTCCCATGTAAGTCCTTGCCCAACTATTTCCTATAACAAGAGAAGTTTTTTCTTCATTCCTTCACCCAAATTTTCCAGTGTTACATAGTTGTTATGTTTATGTTTTCATTGTGTTCATGATGCTGTCCTTGTGACAACATTATGTTATAACCACGTGCCTTCTGCTGAGAGAAGGTGCTGTAGATTGAGTTATAGTCCAACCATGCTGAGTTGTGAGAGAGCCAAACCTATAGAACTTGTTGATGGTATTCCTTGGTTTATAAACTGAAAGGGCTGCGTCACTATTCACCAAATTCCAACCACTACTACGTGTTTTATATCCTTGTTACCTAATCAACTAGGTAGTGAAGGAATTTCACAAGCTATAGAGGTAGTTGGAATTACTTAAGCCTGAGATTGAGTGAGCCCAAGAGGAAAGAGGGTAAGCAATATGAAGTGTGAGATAAATCTTGATTCCAAAATAGTTACTAATGACGAAGTATACATATGTCAAAGTTAAGTGTGCTTTGAGGACAAAGCATCCCTTAAGGGTGTGGCAATGTAACAAACATAATAATAAGTAATAATTAATTAAAATGTGTAAAGGTGTGTCTTATCAAAGAGACATCTCTTCATATGAAAGGGCACCCTGCCTAGTATTTATAATGGGTCCCCTCATTGTAACAATCATCGAATCCTATTCATTCTATTCATTTTATCAACTGACAACATATATTATTTAGAGTACATTTGTTAGTTACACAGGTGTTGGGACATACCTAGTCAATTTATAGTATTGGCTGTTCTCTGTAGTGCTGCAATGGGTTAAGGCTGAGATATATAATATAAGATATATGATAATATTATTTAATCTCAAATGAATGACTGCAATATCTGCAATAGTGGGAGTGGAAAACTAGCTCCTAGTGCTACTCTATCAATAGCAGAGAAAGAACCAAGTCCAAAGCTGAAAGAAGTACAAAATAATTGCAGAAAACAAAACAAATCCATGACACATAATTTTCCCTTGAAAGAGCCTTTTTGGCAGCTTTTGCCCTTTCTGTTTCATAACTGGGCTTGGTGGTTGTATCTTCAATGGATACTCAGAGTAGGATGGTGAGTTGCTTCTCTGCAGTCAATTCTGTGTACTACAGTTACAGATAAATATCCTCATCCTCTTACCATGATGTATAAACATTTTGTTGTAATTTTCTTTGCAAATGTCTTGAGTACTGTTATTAAATTTAGGGAGCAGTCCAGTGAGGTGACTTTTTGGCTTCTTTTGGCAGAATCTGGTGACTCTATTCTTGGTGAGATCATAATGTTGAATTGTTTAAATTGCATTTTTGAATGCAGAAATAGATTTGGTGTCCTGGAAAGCATCCGGGGCACTAAGATTTTGCAGACTCAACGGCTTAAAACTACAATTTTCCCAATTTATGACTGGATTTTGGTCAAAATTGAGCAGAAAATTTACCTGGTAAAGTGCCAAAAAGTCGCCTCATTAGACTACTGCTTAAATTTAGTGGAAAGTCTTTTTGATGTTTAGGAAATTCACATCTGCCTATGATTGTATAAATCTATGTTGAAGAGTGTTAGAAACTCCAAATTGATCTGTAGGCTGGACTTTCACTGTAGATGATTGTATCACAGTCAATATTAAATATTCTTGGTTACTAGAATGCCTAGGCTGGTTTATAATCGATAGATTACTGCCATCTGTTCTGAGATCTCCTATTCCAGATGAATTTGATTCTCCCCATCTGTAGGCTGGACTTTCACTGTAGATGATTGTATCACAGTCAATATTAAATATTCTTGGTTACAAGAATGCCTAGGCTGGTTTATAATCGATAGATTACTGCCATCTGTTCTGAGATCTCCTATTCCAGATGAATTTGATTCTCCCCATCTGTAGATGAAATGGACTTTGAAGTACATAACGCTATCTTCAAAACTTGTTAATATGTCTTCCCCCATTTGCATCAAGTTGTCAATGGAATAGAGTGTGGAATACAATCTGCTCTAATTTCCTGGGATCTTTACAAGTTCATCAGTATCCTTCCCTTTCACTTATATAAGGAAAAAATAATTAAGAAGTGAGATAATTGATGATGAAGTGATAGCGAAACTTATGTTACACTTGATATTAAAATTATACCTCGATCCTCGAAGGTAGGGTATGGGTATTTTTGTTTTGAAACTTATGCAGATATGTGCATATAAAGAAATATTTGTTCCAAAATAACATTCTGCTTTATTTTCATGATCTCAAATCTGTGTTTATCTTCATGGCATTGATGATGTGATAAGATCCCTGGTTTCAAGTTTATTTAAAAAACTACCGATATGCATATATTAAGTCTAAATTAATATTTTTTTGTAAACATCATTATACTTGATTTTCATGATACCAAATTGAGTCGATGTCCATATCAGCAATGGTGATAAGAAGTCTAACTAAGATATCATTTCCAACCTTACACATCTTTCCACTAACTAATTCAAATTTGTATCTGTTGTCAGTAGCTTTTATAGGCTTTGCTTGTGCGGTGTACAACAGTGCTTGAGATGTGAAGTTATACAAACTATTATTGCCTTTTAGGAAGGTGGCTTTTATTTTGTTTATGTTGGCCCTAATCAAGGAAAATTCAGTAATATAGAACATTTTAAAATTCTGTTTTACAAAATTTATTCAAAATGACTTTGTGAGATTTCTCCATGAATACAACATATGCTCCCCCCACTCCGCCCTTTCCCACCCCTCCCTTTCCTGTTATACAACTATAGTCAATAACTACTTTGCAAGTCAGCTCATAAATGCACTCAAATTTATGGCAAGTTTTACACTTTCAATTTGTATGTGGCTTAATTGGTGCCTACCCCTTGTTCATCCTCCTTGTGTATAGTTGGAAATATAAATGAGATACAGACAACCACATATGTAGCATGTATTTAATCAAGCACCATTAGAAACTTTGATAATGTTTAACTTTCCCCGTATATATATTGCAAGAATATGTATTGGTCCATCAAAAAAATGCACCGTATGCCCACAAAATTTGAACACTGCAACATTTTTTGTAAACCCTTGGGCCCCAAAAAGTCAATGTTTTGTGACTCTGTATTAGAGATGAAGTTTCATGGAGCTTATTGAGTGGTTGGAGAATGTAGGCAAGCTGGGAATCCAATTTGGACAGATCTTCAAAATTTTTGGCATCCTCCATGCCTTTTAGGCTACATCGCAAGAGCTTTAACAATTGGTAATTTAATGGCATGAACAAAAGGTGATGAAGTGGATTACAAAGCCTATGTCATGGGCAGTCAGATATCAAATTTGTATGGAAGTACTGGATACTACGCATATCTACCATTTATCACATTCACTCTGGGTGGTTGCATCTTATGGTAATTTCCAAAAGATCATTAGATCTTTTCTCTATGCCAACTTTGAAGGCAAGAGAAGAATTTACTGAGTTAATTAGGGACTTTGCTGCACCCAAGGACTGGTGGGTCTTGGGAATTGTTAATTTCCAAACTCGAGCCTTTGCTGTCTATGCATAATCTATTTAATATTATACAATCTTTGAAAGCTGCCAAGGCCTGGAAAATTCTGTGGAGCAATTGGATCAATTCTTGGACATTGAATGGAAAAAAGGATGAAGGGGGCTTAGTATGCAAGATCTGATCAACAACCACACTCATAGTAAAATTAGAGGCTCTTTAATGACCTGCAGCATTTCGAAGGTGTGAATGTTGTGAAACCATTTATGTGATGGAAAGGAGATCATTCTAGTTTCATCGTCTGAATAAATAAACATTTTGTACAGTGGTTATCAATAATCAGCAGCAATAAGAGGCCTTTAGCAAACAATGCTGGCTCTCGTCCTGGAGCATTTATAAAAGAGGAATTAAAATGATGAAGATATTTTTCCTCTTCGGAAAGAGAGTGGGTCCTCTTGCATCAATTAAAGAGGCTTCTTAGGTAGGCGAGCTTATGGAAAATTGAATTTAGATAAGTTAAAGAATATCATCGTGTACTTGCTTCCTTTAAAGCTTGTAGTCGTTTGTCCTGCGAGAATTGTAAGAAACCTTTTGTTAGATATAATTAGGTTGATACTTACAAATGGCTAAGTTAGTTTATGTCCCTGTCAATCTAGATCTTAACAAGTTGTGGAAGCTCAGGGAGAAGATTTCAACCTGGCCTTTTAGAATTGGAACCATATCGCCTGCCTGTGACTTTTGTGGATGGTTGAAGACATTGAAACACATTTTCTGGTCTTTTCTAGTGGCCAAAGTTCGGATTGGGCTGCTGACTTGTCCCAACACCCCAGCCTTGTTCTCTTGGATATTTGATCATCCCTGGGGATAAATCACCTGAATTGTAAATTGAACACTACATGGCACATCCAACAAGACCGTCACTGCCGGAGAGTTTAGAATGAATCACTTCCCTGCAAGCCTTCCTAACAGTGGCAACCTAATTTGTGATAAGGTACTCTGCAAAGATATTCTGAAAATGTATACTGGATGGAGGAGGACATTCGCCAAGCCTTTAATCGAATGGAAATTTGGAAATCTCCAGGGATGTATGGTGTCGCATGTGAATTTTTTAAGCTAATGTGGCCTGTTGTTGGGAAAGACATGCTCAATATGGCTATAGAAGTGTTCTGGACTGGAAGATTGGGTCAGCTACAGAACCAGGGTTTCATTAGATTGATCCCAAGGAATACCGTGAAAGATTCCATGAATGCCTGTTGCAAATCACACTAATGTATCTCGTAAGATTTTGGCTAGGTTGTTGGCTATGCAGATTCGGAAAGTTGTGTCTTGGATAATCTGACTAGATTAAACAGGTTCTCCACTAAGTGATTTAGTTTGGATACTGTCCTTATGGCATTGGACAATTTAGAAGGAGGCCAAGGGTAATAGGGAAAGAGGTTTTCTTACTTGAGATTCACTCTGATAAAGCCGGCGACAGAGTTGATTTTATTCTTGATGTGATTGCTTTGCTTGGTCTCGGCTCATGGTTGTGGCCATGGCTAAGACCTTGTTCTCCAATGCCTTGAATTTTGTATCGGTGTATGGCGTATTTTCTAACAGAACTGTTCTGCATAAGTCTACTGGACAGTGGTGACATTTTGCCCCATATCTCTTTCTGGTAGCTTCCGATGCACTTGGCTACCTCCTTGGACGGTGCCAGACTGCAGGGGCAAGTGAGAGGCATACATGTTCCAGCAGGGGAAGTTTAAATGATCATTGGCTGATGATTCTCCTCTCTATTCAGCTGTTTTCTGGCTCTTTTTTCTCTGCCTTTTGGATATTTGTTTTGCACAAGTTTATTGGACAAGGGTGCCCTTTTGCCCTTATCTTTTCTGCGAGCTGGCAATGCACTTGGCTACCTCCTTGATGCTGCCAGACTGCAGGGACAAATGAAAGGAGTAACTATTCCAGGAGGGAAAGTTTTAAATGATCATTGGCTGATGATTATCGTTCTCTATCCTGTTGTTTTTGGATTCCATTTTCTCTGCCTTTTGGATATTTGTTTTGCATAAGTCTATTGGACAGTGTTGCCCTTTTGCCCTTATCTTTTTCTGTTAACTGCTGATGCGCTTGGCTACCTCTCTGATGCTGCCAGACTGCAGGGGCAAGTGAGAGGGATAAGTATTCCACAAGGGGAAGTTATAAATGTTCATTTGCTGATGATTCTCCTCTCTGTCTGTCTGTTTTCTCTGCCTTTTGAATACATGTTGTACTGCTGCAAGTGCAATTATCAGGGACCACTAGTCCGATTTCTGTCTCTTTGGGATGGATGTGGTTCCCGCATGGTGTACTTGCACTCGGAGGCATGCTTGTGACAGACAAATTGCCGAATATTTTGGAGTTCCTTTTGGTGTTAATATTTCCTTTTCTGATATGTGGGACCGGTGCCTTAAAAAGTTACAATGTAAGTTATTGGGTTGGTATTTGCAGGATCTGTCAATTGCTGGTAAACTTACTGCGGTGAGTGAGATTCTTCACAGGAATCATGTTTATTATGCCACTTGTCTGTTCCTTCTACGCAATTTGGCAAGTTGAAAGAAATTGCTAAATTTTTTTTCTCGTCCAAAGTTTGGTGGGGAAAGTGTATGTGGGAGTTCCTTTTGGTGTTAATATTTCTGTTTCTGATATGTAATTTTGGTGCCTCCAAAATATACGATGTAGGTTCAAGAATTGGTATTTGCAGGATCTGCTGCTTGCTTGTAAGCTCACCACAGTCAGGAATATTATTCAGCTAGTGATGTTGATTATGCTTTGTGTTTTTCTCATATACCCAATTTGGCTATTTGGAAAAACTGCTAAGAAATTTCCCTTGTCCGAGTTTGGTGGTGAATGGGGGATCCCATTGTTAACTGATATGATATGTGAGACCAGTGCCTCAAAAGTTATAGTGTAAATTCGAGAGTTAGTATTTGCGGGATCTTCAATGAGCTCACTATGGTTGATAAATATTCTTCAGGGGAGTCATGTTTATTATGCTTCTTGTTGGTTACCCTCTATTACCCAGTTTGGCAAGTTGGAAAAATTGCTAAGAAATCTTCTACCCATGTTTGTTGTGAAAGAGGTCTTCCAATTGTTCTATGGCAATTTACACAATGCCCTAATAGGATAGGGGTTTGGTTTGATTGACATTGGTCTTCAGGATATACTGTTTTGTCTGCTAGATGGGTTGTTCATAGTCATTTTGGTGAAGAACTGTGGAAGAGGCTTTTCGGTTCAAATTTGTTCATGGTAAGGTTTAAGAATACTGGTGGCTTGCAGCATTCATTTCAGGTGAGTGATGTCTTAGACACCCCTACGGATTTCAAAATTTCCTATCCACCTATTCCAAAGTGACTATAGATTTCAAAATTTCCTATCCACCTATTCGAAAGTGAATGTGGGAAGTTTGGAAAAGATTGCTATGCGTCTTTCATGGCAGGCTTTTGGATGTTAAAGAGGCTATGATTGGTCAGTCAAACCATATGGTCCTAGAAGCCCAAGAAAAGCACCTCCATGTTGGATAGAGACTCCTACCTAAGAGGTTGAATGGGGAGGGGCTGTTTTCATGGGATGATCTTTGGGACAATTCGGCAAGAAACTGGAAGGCTTGACACCACTACATGGACAAACGGATCTCCTCAGGTCCATCTGTTTTGCAACACATGAATTTATAAAGCATTATCCCTGAAGCAGATGCTGACGAATCATATAACAATACTCCTGGTCCCAACCGACAGGATTGGCTTTGGTATAATAACAATCCAATCTGGATTTACAGGCCACATGATATATATTAGATTCTTCATACAAGATACTTTGTTTAAAGAGATTCCTAACAGGAAATTAGGGCACCAAAGAGGAAGAAAGGAATTGGATTATTATTATGCCGTTGATTACTGTCTGGGAGCACATGATCCCCTACTGTTAGAGTCTTTGCTTGTTTGGTGATTTATCACAGGCTACCATCAAAACCTAGACCAGCTAAATACAGCTTCGCAGATGCATTATTTCTACACTTGAATCAGAGATGGGTCACATTTTTTGGAACTGCACATGTGCCAAAACTTGTTGGAAGCTCTTTTGGACTTGGAATCATATCCTGTACATAAATGTCTTGTGGAAGGATTTGTTGTGGGATGGTTATTGTGCAGTTGCTTCTCCACACTTCCAAGGAGTTTGCATTGTATTAGTCTGTTTATACTTCATCTGGAGGTTGAGATGTGATGCTATGTTTGATAATTATCAAAATCTTTTAGGCTCCTTTCATGGAATGATTTTTGCTGATCTTCAGGTCCAGTTGATATTAAGAATGATGCTAGAGTCTGTGTTCCCAGAGCCTTTTCATTCTTAAGGACTTTCTTGTTGTCCCTTCTATAGATGTGAGGTTATTTGTACATCATATCTTTACTGTTATTTTAATGCCATTTTTTCAAACATGCACTCTACATGGCAGGTATTTAGAATTGAGAGTTTAATTTGTGTATAGAAATGTTACCATGACATTTTGTTTAACGATAACGAAGCTGTAAAGATTTATATGGACTGACATAGTGGCAGTGGTAACTGGTTTGCCATTATCCATGCCCAAGATAATTTGTTGTTGCTACTAAAGTTTGACCGCTGCCACATTTTAAGAACCTGGGACATCAAAGTTCACACAGATTGCAAAGCCTCTATAAATTCTGAATTGATGATTGGACTTGATGGCATTATATTGATAAACATACCAAGTAGTGACCTTTTTGCACAGAATTAATAAATTTCCCATAGCAGCCTCAGGAACTATGCTTATTCGAGAACTGTGACAATGATCAGTGACTCAGTTACATGATTTATTGCCTATGGCACGATAAAAAATGACCTTGGACGGTCATGTTAAATTGAAGAATGGGTGTGTCTGCTAGTATATTGCTTAGTTGATTTTCAATGCAGTTGTGAAATGGATGCATGCTTATCTTTTGGCTGAACATTCTGTAGCAATATAAATATTGGAATATGAATGTGTTGATCGGTCTTTTACAATATGCAAGTTATATTTTCTACCTTTTACTTTGTGGCTGAAGGAGTAATGAGTAGTTATCTTTTGTGGCCTTTTTGTTGAATTGGAAGGTGTATTGGGATCTATGTGAATCGTGCAGCTTGTGATTGGATGTATAATTGCTATTTGAGAATCCAAAATGTATATATACCTGTATGTAACATGCAGTGTGTACTTATTGGTTGGAATTATGGTAGATTATAATGTTGAGGGTAAGTGTAAGCTTTCAAACTTTATAAGGTGTGAAAATATTTCTCGAGGGTGATGTGTGATCATATAGCTTGACGTGATGGAGGTTCATTACTTATTTCTTTCTGATAGTCCTGATTCTTGTACAGTCTAAGGTGCATTTAGGCAAAAGTATACAAGGCTTTGTGGTGGTGTTGAGTGTGGTGGCAATAAGCTTAGGTAAATGGTATTTTAACTATGTAAAGGGGATGTGGGCTTGTATGGAACTCTTTTAATTTGGCGAAAACATGGTAATATACATAAACATGTTTTGATGGCACGATTGTATGGTATTTTTACCCATGTTTATGACGATAATAGACTATATTGGCTTTCCGTTAATTTGGAAAGTGACACCTCAATGCAGCTTTCTTGATTGGGCATTGACCTGGGGATATTTAATAAACATTCATATCTGTTTGTGGCACTCGACACTGTCCTTGAATCAGATGGCATTAACCTGTATGCAGAGTGGGTGTTAAGGTTGGAGTTGGAGGTTACTTTATTGAGCATGACTTGGAGCGTTGAGCTGGCATACTTTGTATTTTGCAGGCATGCTTTTGACCTTTCTCTGGCCGCTGCTTTTGAATTCTTACCTGATCTTTTTCTTGCATGTGTTTTTAATGCCCTTGCATTTATGCATATTATTTTGGTGGCCATATTGTTGTGTGTAGTGTGGTGGAAGTCTTTTGTTTTATATCTAATTGTCAAGTCTTTTTGTTTGCTGTTAGTTGGTGGTTCTTTTGAAGCTTAATATGTCAGCGTTTAGGCCAGAAATGTTTGTTTAAGCCTTTGAGACTTGTAATCGCTACTTAGTGTTTTTCGTTTGGCATTTATTCTGCTACAGTCATTGCTCTAAGTGCCCTGAACTTCCTGGCACAATGCACGTTATATTCGGAGAAGTTTTTGGTGAATGGGTCATTGGTCTTGTCTGTTGTAGTCAAAGTAAGACTTTGTTAACATTAAATTCCCACTTGGGAGCAATGTTGTTGAGTGTTGTATCAAAGTTTTGGATGCTGTTTGAAAAATACTCTGCATGCACTGTCTGTTGTGAGGCAAGTAATGTTTTGACTGTAACCTCCTATACTGTGTTGCTTTTTTTTGTGATTTACTGAATGTATGGAAGGCAGAGGGGGAAGGACAGTTAAAGGTCGAGGATGTTATGGTCGAGCCTTTGAGGACATGGACGATACACTAGAATGGCTGTATATTTATCTACAGCTGGAGATTCTGGAATAGTCTGATGACTGGTTTATTTACAGTTTCTATTTGTTAGTTGTGGGTATATTGTGGCTGGTGGAGGCTTCTTCCTGTAAATTCTACCAATAATAACGATGGATGGGGTGATTTTCCCCTTGTTAAGGCTGTTGTAGAGCCACAACTAAAGCAAAATGTTGGAAACACCACCTAAAGTGAGTCAGGCTCCATGCCCACAGAGATAAACTTGCAAACTCACATCTTAAGAATCCACCGTTTGATATTGTTGCAAATATAGGGAACAGTCCACCTCCTGGTTGTTTTGCTTGTTTGGTTTGTGATGTAAATTGGTATTTGAAAAGGAAAAAAGTTGAATTGAAGTAAATACTTTTGTAACAAGAGCAGAACTTTTTCCATTTAGAGTTGGAAAGTAATTTCAAATAGCAGCTCCCCAGCCATACTTGTGTGGCAGATAAGCTAAGGCCATTGCTAATTACCTAAAAAAGGGACTGGGTACTAATAAGATTCCTGTGATCTAAATTCCTTAGATTTTCCAGAGTTCTTTCATTGCAGAGGACAATCCTCTTAATTATTTTGTTACAGTTTTCAATCCCTGTGGACGAATTGATTACCTCAGGGTCTGAAGAGGAAGATTTCCCTAAAAATTTGAGATGTAATTCCACCACCAAGAGGTGCTCTACAGCATAGTATGGAAAGACGATGTCGCATTAGCGTTGGATAATGTTATATTAAAATAAAATAAAATTGAAGCCAGCTTAAGGAGAAAAAGTAATAATAAAAATACAAGTTGGTTCATGTGGTCAAATATTATCCCCATTTGTTTGGGGTAGCTTTATCTTGCAGGGACTCTGAAGGCTTTTGGATAGAGCTCGGTGATTTCTGAAGTGAGCTAATGAAATGGAAAGCTATCGAGTGCAGAGGAATGAAATATACCTCTGTATATATATTATATATACATGAGTGCCTGAATACTATAGCACTTCTGAATATGTATCTTACATCTACTTTACACACACTATCTCTTTTCAGGCTTCATTCCAAGTTGTGAATTGTTGCCTTATTTGCAACTAGGAAAGTGGTTGAAATGCCGTCCCTTTTAGTGCTAATCTCACATCTACAATACATGCGTTAATTATTGTAAAGTTTTTTGTTTGTTTGTTTGTTTTTTTTTTTAATTTGTTTGCCAGATTATGCATTGTGGGGCAGGGGTATTCAAATATTAAAAAACCAGTGGTGTTAGAATATCAGTAGATATCATTCCAAAGGCAGTCTTTGTATTTTGATCAATTAGTCACTCAATGGAGAACAATGAAAGGGTTGAATTCTTACTATCACTAAGAAGATATATCTTCAAGAATTTATTTGCTGTAATCGTGAGATTTGTAATCATGGGATTTGAGATTAGGTAGATAAACAATGAAACATTAAAATCAATTTTACACCAACAGTATTCTAATTAGGAATTACTACAACTAAAAGTAGTAACTGAAATTCCAAGAATACAATGCTACAATATTATAATTTATTTATTACGTGGTTGTAATTGAAAAAAATAAAAGGAAACAAATATTATTTGTTCAACATTGAAAGAATATTATATCAACCTATAGTTTAATGTAAACCAGCTTGAATCCAACCAACTCAAATCCATTTTAACCTTACAAGTATAAAGTGTTAAGAGGGATTGAATCTGTGGAGGTATGAACCCTTCCATAGTTTTGCACTCAAAGAGATTTGCATCACGAGATTTGGTCCGTTTTGATGCTTGATAGATCAACTATTAAGATGGGTCTCGATTGATTGATTGAAATGAGATTTTGTTTTCACCCTTTTTCTTCTTTGTCTTTTGATCCTTATGGGAGGGAACAAGTTCCACACATCCCTCGTTCATGTTATATATAATGGTCATGATTAGACTTAGGTGTTTGTGGATGCTAAATGCATGTTTTCGTGTAATATAATTTATAAATCGCGAGTCAAATATTTCTCATGGCGAGATTTTGTTTTCACCCTTTTTCTTCTTTGTCTTTTGATCCTTATTGGAGGGAACAAGTTCCACACATCCCTCGTTCATGTTATATATAATGGTCATGATTAGACTTAGGTGTTTGTGGACGCTAAATGCATGTTTTCGTGTAATATAATTTATAAATCGCGAGTCAAATATTTCTCATGGCATGCTTTTCGATATACGCATAATATTCAGACTTTAACACAACTTTGTTCCCTTCTAAAGTGACAATATCCAATACCATATTAAAATCTTCATTAGAAGTTTTTTCAGGTGTGGTTCCACTCATTGTTGAGACTCGTAAGCGAGAGAAAGGTTTGTATGTAGCCAACCAATGAACCCTAAATCATCACAAAGAGAAGATAAACCTACTATAGGGAAAATTATAAATTTGCAGTACGGTGTAATATAAGAAATTAACAACTGTGCCTTTACAGAGAAATTACCCAACAACACTAAAGCATAACATTTTAGGGAGCACCCTTGAACAATTGATCACATTGTGAAAAAGAGTGTGATGCTATATGTTGTGTTGTGTAATATTCATTATTGGAAAATAACAGTAAATATAGAGCTATGAGCTAGGAACAAGAAGCAAAATATAAAATCAAACACCCAAATTAGAACACTAGTAGACATGAGAAGAATATATGAGCCATTTTATTAATATGGGGAAATCTGAGTACATAATGAGAGAACAATGGAACCTGAACTTGCCAAGCAAGCTTTGCAAACCCCAAGTGACAACTCGCTGACCCAATTGCTGAAATGGCTCCAAACTAATATTACACTCTGCCTTGAAATTCTCCTACGGACTGCCAAATGGAATTGGATGTTCTGCTCAAAATAATGCCCCAAATGTTTTAAAATTGCAGCTGTGAGCTCCTCTCCTCGAACCCAAAATACCCAGAAAGGGTTTGGCCTATCTCCAAGACAAAATCGAACCCACAAAATGATGCAAATTCCCCAGATAATTAGCAATTTTCCTTGTCACAGACCTAAATATTGTCTTGAAAATTCTATAAAATTAACCAAAGGCTCCTCTTAATAAACCCACAAAAACATAGAAAGGGTTTGCGCTGAATCCAACGACCCTCGATGCTCCTCAACAAGTGTAAATTGCTCAATTTGGCCAAAAAATGCCCCACAATTCATACACTGCTGAATTACGCACAAATGTCCTTCCAAGAAATCCTTCCTAACTCCTGCAAATTTCTCCCCCCAATCACCAAGCAGATCCAAGCTCAAATGCTCCCCAAGTTCTGAATCTTTGCAAATACACAAAAGCTGCCAGTAAATCCCTGTGCAGGCCTTGGAGTAGACAAAATCGGCCCTCTAAAATGCAACACTCTTACCCTTGCAAATCACCAAGGAAAACTCATTCCCTCTTAGGATAATTCTCTACCAATTCTCCGGCCAATACTCCACTGTTTACTAGCTTCTCTCAGCCCCCACAAAATTCTTTGCGCCCATTGGAGTAGAAAATACCAGCTGAAAGAAACTTGTAAGATCTGGAATCAACTCCCCAAATTCTCTCCTAGGGTGACACTCGAAGTTCACCGAAGGAAGAGTTGGAATTTTCATCGGGAAATTCCTTATGCTAAGCAACATAGTTGTCTTGGCTAAGCAACGCTAGAAAACTAGTGTTAAATTGTCAAATAATCAAAAGATACCAAATGGAGGACCCCAAACTCTATTTATAATTGCTAGCCCTCTCACTTGGTGGTCCTCACCTTCCACTAATAAAGTATTACTTTGTTGTATTCTTCATTAAAATGATAATTTCCACTTTTCTCCACAAAATAATATTTTCTCTTTTATATTTAATGTCACCAAAAATTGGCAAAACTTGTTAGTGAATTTTGCACTCACAAAATTTGGGAACATTACATGTTGATAGGTTAAAAGAATAAGACACTTGTATAAAACAACAATAAGATGATATTACAAATGAATCTTGAGTGTAACACAACTCAAGATGGGTGGTTGGTCTTAACCATCTAGGAATATAATAAATTATTCTTGACTAGGTAGGCTTTAAGCAGAAGATTAGAAACATATTAATACTTAACGATAATGATTACAAAATAAGTTTGATGATTGTCACATGTCAAGCTTGCATTATTTCAATACTCCCATTAAGTTGATCAACAGGCCATAAGAATGATAAAATATAAATGCATTATTTCAATACTGCCCTTAAGTTGAGCAACAGGCCATAAGAATGATAAAATATAAATGTGAGAGTTTGTTTAAAAGACCTAAATCAATACAAGGTTATCATTTATTGAAATGAAAAAGAGAATGGGTTTATGTATAGATAACTTGAATACAATCCGAGAGAGCTCAAATATAGTGTGAGAGTGGGTTTAAAAAAATACGTAAATTGATACAATTAAGAGAGTTAGGATATAATTGAGAAAAACTCGAATGCAGTATCAGAGTGGGTTTATGGACACCCAGCTCAAGTATCCTAAACAGAACTCGATTATAGTTTTTGAGAGTGGGTGTATAGATACTCAACTTAAATACAACTAAGGGAGTTTGGTTGGGTTTCATAGATGCCCGACTTGCATACAACTAGGAGTGAGCACTGATTAAATATAATTGAGAATGGGTGTGTGGATAACCAACTGAAATATAGGGTTGTTTGTGGCGGATATACAAAGTGACATGTTTTATTGATACTCGTGAAAATTAGGGTTGGCGCTATTCACAATATCCTCATTTATTCTGAAGAAGAGGCTTTGGAGAGAGAACATTATATCATAATGTCCACATTTAATGGTAAATATGGTCATATAGTGAAAGCTATAACCCCCCTTGAATGCCATATCTTCCACACTAACATGGTTTGACAAAATTGTGAGGGTGGCCTCTTGTAGAGGTATAGGATTAATTGGAGCATGTTGGTTCGTTGAAGTTACAAAGGATGGTATGAGCTATTGATGCTTTGAAAAGATGCTTTTGAAAATAGTACTTCCAAAAAGGATCAACAGTATCACTGCCCTAATATAGGAGCAAGATCACAACCATCAACAACGTTACTGCCATATATGTAGATCACTGTCTTGTCATTCATCAAGGTCTCCACCATACATGTAGATCACTGTTCTGTCATTTATCAAAGTCTCTGCCATACGAGGTAACTGCCATTCATATAGATCATTGCCCTGCTCTACGTAGTCCACTGTCTTTCTATACATAATATAGGTCACTGTGTTATGTATCATAAGAGCAGGGTCAGTCTCATGTATCATAGCAAGATCACTATCTCATGTCACATATCTCTAATGGACTTATACATCACTGTTAATGAGATCACTGCCATCATTCTCTATTATCATAGACACAAACGTCATGGAAGCACAAGTTACTGAACAAGGATCATAACCAAACATTTCACTGTATCATTCTTAAGGCTCATATGTACTGCTGTTCCAAAATATTAATGGGAGTTACATATTACGACTCACACAGAAATATCAATGCAATCTCAGGAATAGAAATACGTGCCACAAAATTATAATACTAACCACGTATAATTGTGTGCCACTGATGCGAATCACTAGAATAATGCAAGTCTCATAAATAACATAGCGAGCCACACTGTAATTAATAAGCCAGAGTGGCAGAGTATCAGTGCAAGCGATGAAACTGTGTATCAAATGGGAGCCATGCAATCCATAGAAGAATTGTATAAGACATAAAGAAGATGCGAGGGCCACAATAAATCATATATGCCACAGTGAATAAATATGAGAGCCACCAAGTAAATGTGCGGGCCAAAGAAGTAGTATACGACTCACAGATAATTGCTGCGGGTTACAGAACTGAACCATTGTATTGAGGAGCGAGTTAGAAAACTGAATCACTCTATTGTTGAGCGAGTTACAGAACCGAATCACTGTATTACAGAACCAAATTGAGCTACATAACAAAATCACTGTTGAAGAGTATCGAACCACTGATTATTAGAACCAAGCCACATTATAAAAGTTATTTGAGACAAATCTTTGAAATATCTTGATTCTATAGGTTCATCCATAAAATCATTTATAAAAGTTATTGAGACAAATCTTGCCGACTTGTGAGTAAAATCTGCATCAAAGAAGGTGGGGAAGCACTTGGCTTTCTCTTGAAAGTAGGATGTCATATCCTTGTAAATACCGTTATTAACGAACTCCAATTTACGAATATGCCTCATATCACAATAAACAAAAGCATCACTGTAAAATCAGAGACTTCTGGAACCTAAAGAATATCTCCAAATGTGCTGGGTCAAAAAATGATATCATCACATTTGAAATCGATAGGCTTCATAAGCAAGGTGTGCCTTTAGATGTGCATCATATAAAAATCCGTTAGATCTAAGATCCATTGAACAACCCAAGGAAAAAATTGGTCTGAAGAAAGGTTTTGAACTCTAGACAACAGATGGTCTGAAACATTGGCTTCGTGGTCACAAAATTTTTGGGATTCCACCTGCAAATTTTCTTAGGTATGTTGATAATATCTAGAGAAAATGTTGAGAAAGAAATGGATGATCCAAAACATGGAGTTGCTAAGAAGTTCTCTGTATCAAATGCTTGAAGTGGGCCTTCGAAGGGAGCCCTAAACAAAGTGAAGAATGTAAAAACCCTAGATTTGCAATTGTTAGGGCAGTGCATCTAGTCAATAATCCTTGGATCCTTTGTAAAGAAAGGTGATCAAAACATTGGATCCACAATTACAACAATGATGCCATCAACCAAAAGTCTCGAATCTGCTGTTGAAAAATTCACGAAATAATTTAGTGGGGAAACCAGAATGTAGGGCACTTCAGTACCATGCAGAAGATCCTCAAATAAGTGTGTGAAATATGCTTATAAAAGAGTTAAATGAGGCACTCTACTTTAACCAATGAAAACTACTGAATACCCCGCTAAACACCCTAAGTCCCCTGACACGGGGATCCGGGATTCGTAGGATACGGGGATTTGAGTGTCAGATTCGGACACGTTGACCCCCCTGAACAGGACACGTAGGATTCATTATATATATATATAATATATATATATATATATTAAAATTAGATATTTCTTACACAAATTCTCATTAATGATACAAATTCATTGATTTCAAACATAGATCTTCATCTAGATGTTAGTTTCACTGTTTACAAAGTTAGTAACATTATAGCATGCATAGTACATATAAAATTCAAATATCTGCATAAACCCTCACTTTTTTGGGATTCGAATCCCAAAATTGTGACACGATCAAGATTCGATGGTGTCCTGTTAGGACACGTGGTGTCCCATTTTAGGATTCGAATTCCCATCGAATCGTGTTGGATTCGTGGGATTCGGACACGTTGCCTCTTTTGGACATAATAATAATAGTTCTTCTGGAAAATCAACATAATAATAACCTCTTCCAGAAAAATTACCATAATATCAATTTTTCTAGAAAAAACACAATAAATTAGACTGTAACAAGAAATCTACAATATACTTCAGTGGAAAATTCAAAAAAATAGAGGAGTGTTTTGACCTTAGAAGAGTGTTTAAACCCTAGAAAGAGCGTTGTCCTTGAAAAATGGAGGACAATGCTTGGATGGCTGGTTCACAATGACATAGATACCTACTACCATGTTGAGATCCATAAGAAAGACAAGAGTTTGACTGGAACCGAGAAACAAATACTAAATTTGCATGAAGAGAAAATAAACAGACACTGAGGAAAAGATAAATCTGCACTATTGTGGAATAGAAGAAACTGGTGAGTGTGCCTTTAGAGAGATCATTGAAGAACGTTCGAGTGCAACACTTGAGAGAGAACCCTTGATGAATAGATCACACCATAATAAAAGAGTGCACAATGCTAATGGTGGTCCCCGAAGGCTAAAAGAATAAGACGTTTGTATAAGAGAGAAATAGCTCAAGCTCTTATTATAGTTAACTCTGTAGACTGTAGCATGTTTTTATGCAACTCAAGAGGTAGGGCATGCTCCCTAAGAGGGATTATGGGCTGACATAATGACTAGGTTGATCTTAACCATCTAGGAATATAATAAATGAGTGTTGAGCAGGTTGGTTTTAAGTCAAACCCTAGAAACACCCTCATACACGATATTAATGATTACAATGTGAGGCCAATGATGGTCATATGTGAAGTTTACACCATCATTTCAACACTCAACAGTCGTTGAGTTGGAGCCCTTCCACCAAGTGGGTTTGGAGGGTTCTACACTTATTTGTTTGAGAGGTAAATCACCCATCATCTTTTGGATTGTACAAAGAAAAGATATTTGTTTATAGTCCATCTCTTGAGAACCATTGTGACTGCTGCAATTAAAGGTGATTTCTTTAGTGGAGCTTTCTCAAAGAAAACACTGATGTAGATTCAAATAAAATAAGCTGAAACATCCATTTGCTATGATGGTAAGGGTGTTGGAATGTGAATGCCCCATATGCAAACCAGGGCTTTGCACACAAGCATTGAGTGAATAGAGATTTTTAGTTCCAGGGTTGAAGCTTTGGTGCCAAGGTTTCATAAAAAGGCCAACCCTATGATTGGGCCTTGATTGGACCAAGGCCCATTACAATGATCTCGCTCTCTCTCTGACTAAGGGTTAAATTCTAGAATGTGAAACTCATTGAAGAAATGATGAATCACCACAATTTCTTTCAATAAGGAACCCTAAATCTTAAATATATAAGCATGGAGCTTAGCTAGCTTTAACCATACATTCCTAAATATTCAGATTAGCTTGTGGGAAAGAAGATGGTTTTGCTTCTCTTTAATTCAATGAGGATCAAGCTTTAGGTGTTGAGGTAGATTTGCAGATGTAGAAGGATTGAAAGGAGGGTTTTGAGTTCACCAACTTATCTTTGAAGGAGAGACCGATTCTCTTGTGATGCTGATGCATGGGTCAATCAAATGGAAGCAAGGAAACAAGGATTACGTTCCCCTATATCTATCCATGTAGACTGACACAATCTTCCAACTACTAGGATTTTCTGAGATGGGTAGTTCTAATCAGTGAATGGGGCATCTGTGCACTGGGCAGTGCATATGCGCCCAACCAGAGGGGATGGGAAGCGGAAAAAATATGTGCAACAGCTAGTAGTAGAAGGCAGGGGCCATGTTGCCGAGGGAAAGACCTTGCGAGACACAGGGAGCTTGATGAGCTTAGTGGCCCCATTTTTCGAAATGTGGATAAAGGGAAAATAATTGGAGAATTTTTTGAAGGGTGTTAAAACCTTTCAGGGCATAGTTTTAATTGATAGATCTAATGAGGAGCCAGTTGATAAACCGGTTGAAAGAGAGACTTGGCCTTTAATTTTGCTTTAAAATTTTGAAGTTATTGATAGTGAACTACATCAAATTCTGCTTTGAAGCTTTAAAGTGGATGTAAAGTTTTGAATATTTGAAGCTGGTTGGGAAATTTCACTCTTTTTGGCGTATGGTTTGCCTTCAAAGTTTATGATGATGCTTCACTGGAGATATGATCGTTTCTACAAATGGTCGTTTCTATATGAGCTTGATGTTGTTGTTATATGCATGGTTTATTTGATGATGGTTTCCTGGTTTTGCACTTGGTTCTTTACCCTTGATCTGTGTGGAATGTTTCTTTGAAATGAAGAATGAAGAGATATGATATGCATGACAAAGAAAGATCAAACTTAATAATGAAATGATAAATGAATTAAAGGGAAACGCTCAGACGTGATTATGACAACAAAATTGGAGGAAAAATAGATTATGCTACTTGGCAGAAGGAGCCGAGTAGTCAAAATTAAATAAATAAAAGTTGACCCAATTTTACCAAGTCAGTTTGATGACTATACCCTTTTGCAGCGAAAATCTGGTTTAGACTTGACTTAAAACTGAATTTCTTGACTATAAATTAGAATCATTAATATTTAGAAAATGATTCTCAACAATTATGCAAATGTACCTGGCTATTATTATTCTGTTTTATATTTTTCAAAGTTGAATTTAAGGCACTGCAGGTCTGATATTGAATCCTGGTGCTAAGATAAACTGATAATCTTTATCTTGGTTTGTGAAGTTTCTGTTTCTGTTTAAAGTGATATTCCAGACATTTAAATGCTTCAGTGTACTTATGTTAGAATGCCTTGCAAAATCAGCCAAGGAACTGTGTGGCATGTTTCACTTATTGCTGATTTGTAATTCTTCGCAGATGGATAAGGTGCCTATCCCACCTATTAGTTCAATGTACTTCATTCCTGTTTATCTCAGGAGTTCACTGAACATGTATATGCATTTTTTAAAATTGTTAGTTAAAAAAATGAAGAAGCTCCTGATCAGATTTCAGGTTTTGGAATTTGGTTTAATTTTCTTTAATTGCAATGGTGCAATCCATACCACAAGATTTTCACATTAGTAATTATTTGAAACAAATTAATAAAATCTCCGCAAATTCAATAAAAAAAAGAGAATAAAAAAAGACAAATTTGTAGTAAATAAAAATAATTTTAATTTAAATGAAACTTTATATTAAATTCAAGAGAATAAATCTGGGACGTCGATTTTACTTTTATAACCCTCGCTCTTGTTTTTTTTTTGCTTGTTTGTAATTTTTATGTCTATTTAAACAACAGAAATAATTGTCAAATACCAGAAAATTGTCTACAAAGGCTTGGTGGTTGGTGAAATTGGGGCGCTGTTCTTGTCCGTAGTAGAGTTGAACTCCCCATCAACAGATTTGCCCCTTATGGGTGGATTATGCTTGTGCGTCTGATTGTCACGGGGGCCATGTGCAAGTGTTTGGTGACCTTAGTGAAATTAATACACCTTGCTTGTGGCTTCTTATCCAAAGGATTTCAGTTGGAGTGTTCTAAGCTGACCTGAATAATTGTATAATGCTCCTAGATTGGGGAAGTCACAAATTTGCTGCATTGCTACGTGGAAGCTACTAACGAAAAAATCAGAAAATTTGAATTCTTTCACACTTTTACAATTAAAAATGTTTAACAAAGGATGAAAATTCTTGTCACAGTATTGAATATGCTTCAATTCAAGCAACAAGTATTATGAATAATTACAGAAGATATTGTAATTTGCTCCCCCAAAATGGATATAATAATCTTTTATCATCTACTGACTTAAAAGGGTTTGATTTTAGGTGATATTTGAACACCTTTGTCTTGAAACAATTGTTGTTTTAGGCCACTGGTCCCAACTTCCTTTCACCTTGAGGAGGTTTGAGATGTTCATTGACAATTGACAAATTTACCAATGGACAAGCGGCAATGGACTGTTAGTTTTTGTAGCATCGGATTTGTTCTAGACACAAATATTTGGTGGAGAGGATAGAATAAATGAGATCTCCAAAACCCATAGATCATTTCTGGAAATTCTGCCTAGAAGTGTCTCACTTAGATTATTAACAATTTTTTAAATATTTCTAAAGTCTAAAGTTAGGGAATATGGTTAATTAATCATTATTAATTGAGATAAGGTGAGAATCATCTAGAAACTCACACGGATCGATCCATAGACGATCCTAGCCATTGATTAAGTTTTAATCTTCGCTGTTGGTGCTCCAACAGTGGATTATAAGAGGAGGTCGATATGGTGATGGAGAGTATACCAAAGCAGATACTTAGTTTCCCCAGGCAGTTTGATTTTCTCAGTGGCAGTAGCTCAATAGAGAAGATAGAGCCATAGGGTGAGTAGCAGGTGGAAGAGGAGGGTAGCAACATTTCAGAAGGAAGGTTTCCAGTTTCTGGAAGAGGCAAATGAATGTAGGCCAAAATTCTCATAGGGTCAGTGTAAGCTTTGTGCAGAGGGTGACGTAGGAGGCTTAGCGCAGAGGCTTGGTAGGTAATTTCGGATGCAAAAAATATCTGGGGTGAGAAAATTCTCACAATAATTTTGCCAGTATTTTCCTCAGATTAGATTGCTAGTTGGGCATCTAAATTATTGTTCTCAAAATTGTTGTGAAGAATAAAAATAAAACCCTCATATGTTGCACCAATTTCCCCGCATTGGGTTTTTCCGGGGACAATTGTCCAAAAACAATTGTGTCAAAATTCTTGTGTGTGTGCTAGAATTTCTCAGTTTTCAGTGTTTTATTTTCCGTAGTATTTTTATGGTGAAAATTGCAGTTGTGATTTTATTCGTTGTTTGCCGTAGCAAATAAACTGCATAATTAAATTTTTAGCTAGAAGAATAATGTCCAGTTACTGCAATAGATAAAAATTTCACATGGACCTCAAGCGCCTTTTTGGGTTATTGGACTGTTGGATAAAGGCGTCATGCACCGGAAGCGAGGTTGCGTTCGACCTTTCGCTAGCTTAAGTTTGAGCTTGTTCCCTACAATTAAGGTAAGGTCCATGATATCACACAAGCAACGAGCAAGAAGGGCCATCAAGGATTACATGGGTTTAAGACAATTTATTACATGGTGATTATTAAGGGATGTAATGTGCCTCAACTAATAATGAGACCCCTTTTATGTAAGAAAGTGTTGCTGATGGTTGGGACCATATGGCTACAATGGAGATAGCAAAAGGATTGGGATGGACCTCAAATCACAATGATAATGAGCTATAGCCAATTATTGACATGGTGGTTCTCAATGCGTAATTGGACAAGTGGTTACTTGTTAGATAATTGCACCTATTACTTTTAAAAGAATGACATATAGATGCAGAGAATACTTTCTTATGCCTAATAATATGACCAATATGAAATATAATCTTTGTCATCCTCTCTTAATTTTCACATGTGGAAAATTACACCATGCTTATCTCTAAATTTTACAAATTTATCCAGATTGAGAGGCTTTATGAATATGTCTACAATTTGTGCTTGAGTTGTGTGATATTGCAATGCTTTATTTCTATCCTCCATAGGTTCTTGAATATATTGACATTTTATCTCCACATGCTTATTGCTTTGTACCTACACATATCACCATATATATTTCTAACTTTATTACACTTTTATTGGGATATAAAAGTGCAATTCTAAGTCGTTTTACTTTCATTTCAAATTGCCAAGTATCCTCTCAAATCATATTACCTCACTTGGTGTAGTGATTCCTACCCTATTTAAAAGATGTGAGTGGTATTGCAAGCTAATTTTACACAACCAACTCAACCCTTGTAGAAAGAGCGAAAACATATTTTGTAGTGAATTTCCTATCATCAATTCAACTTGGCCAATTTGAATATATGCAACATGGCAAGTGGAAATCCCCTCTACCTTGCATGATGGCATACTTTAAGGTATTCTATTCATACTCAAAATTGTCTGGGATGTTGTTCAATTTGTAGTGTTAAGAGTGGTCATAAACTTGAAAATATAACTAACAATAAAATTGAAATCCAATTGTGTGCTTGTTAGATGTATCGTCTTGCTTGTCCACTATTTGTTTATTGATCCATTAGCTGGTTTTGAGTTAGTTTTCTCTAATGTGTTTAGCTCAATGATGTTATCTGTAGAAATTGCCTTATAATTTCCCATGCAAAACTTCTCCAACAAACTTTTAGTGTGGTTGGTTTGTGACACAAGGATATCATCATCAACTTGTTAGAATTCTATGCCTAAGCATAATGTAGGAGGCCTAAATCAATGATGTCAAAAAATGAACATAAATATGCCATACCTTTTGAATTATGTTAATCCTAGTGCCTATGTTGATTATGCCATAAACATAGATCGCCAAGATTATTATATCATCATATTTGTGCTTCACACAGAGATTTGGTTTAGGATTCCTTTTGAAACCAAACACTATAAGATATTTTATGATCCTGATGTAATAGGAGACTCTCAAGGCTTGCTTGTGAAGAGATTTCATCAACTTGGATAACAAATGCTTATTGTATACCACCCATAATCCCTGCCACTGAAACATATATGACACGTCTTTGAAATCTTCATTGGGGGAATCATTGTTTAAATCTAATTAGCCTAATATGAAACCAAAATGTGTTGCCATTGTTTTAAGTAAGCTAATAGCTACAAACCTCACTATAGGGTTGATTGTCTCTTCATTGTGAACTCCCTATAGCCAGGGAAGTCCATTTGCAGTTAGCCTCACCTTATGGTTATCTAACAAATGATATGCTTTTTATGGAGTTATGTAAACCCATTTGAGTTTCTTAGCTAGAGGCAACTTTTCGAATGCCCAAGTATTATTCTTCATGAGTGCATCATTTTCAACCTTGATGTCTCTTTCTCACTTGTCCTTTCCTTTCGCTTTATCATAACTTTGTGGTTTATAAGAATCTAGAGTAGCAAATAATAAAGATAAACTTGCTTGTTCAACTTGCGTACCTATACACATGGTTTTGACATTTGGCAAAGTATTGTAGGACCACTTTCGACTTCCATTTTTTGTTCTTCCCTCCGAATTAACACTTGTCTTCTCGTCTTGAAAAATTTTGCCCACCAACCCTCAAGCATTGTAGTTCATGTTGTAGTGACGTCTACCGTGAATGTACACCATCTTTTCAGCCTCAAACCAAAAACTTTCATTACATTAAGATTTGTGTTAGACTAAAATGTAATTGCTTTAAAAACATATACAATAACATTCCGATCTCATTGATGCTTTGTCTATAACATTGTATAATACCTTGTAAGCCTTATATTGATAACAATATTGATGGACATCTCTATTCTTTGTCTAATTCCATCCTCATCTAGTATCAAACCACTTAACCAAAGATTCTCATGTGACTCACCTATGGTTGTAATGAACATAAACATATAATAAATAAATATAAACCTACATACACACAATGTGCACCCAATATTTCCTTAGAGAACAACTCTTGAATGTATGTTAATGATGAGCAACAAAATGACCATAGATAATAGGAAAATTTTGTGTAATTTTTTTTTTTAAATATCTTATAGCAATAATGATTATTTTTAACAATAATGAGAATTTTTGTATTAGATCAAAATCAACGGTTGGTTTGTGCGAAATGCATTGTCTTTCAGACTGACCTTTCCTATTAAAAATCAAAACTATCCTCTTGAGAGGTACACTATTCACACAAATAAAAGGGGGGTTTTGGAGGTGAATACCTTCCAATAATAATGCAATATTTATAGTACATACACCTATTTTATGATGTAACCTGATGTTGCATGACTTATCATTGGAGCTATTACTAAGGAATGAAGGATGACATTAATTGGTCATTGACCATCAATTCACAAACTTTTAGATTGCATCCAAATTGTCACATGCATCCTCTTCCTTATTATTATCTTGTAGTATGTGCTTATAACTCATAATATGGTTCTCTTCTTGCCTTCTTGACACATTTTAAGAGATTATCCAAAAAATTATCGCTTGGAGATGAATCTTTTTTTTTTTGCTAAAGCAAGCGTAGGTCCTTCTATTTCAAATCAAATAAAAGATACATAATATACAAAAAGGGCGCAATTGCCCAAGCAAACGCTGAGCCCAAGCCTCGGGCCCAATCAAGGCCATTCGATCATGCCCCATAGATCTAACGGACCAAGTGAATATTGGGTGAGCAACATGCTCACACTATAATGCCAAAAACGGACCCAAAAATATAATAAACCGTCATTAAAATCGATATCGGGTCTGAATGGAATGATAACCTTCGGGCATTTTATCCGCCCGAAATGCCCCAGATGCAAGCGGACACAAAAATCGTCTCCAACTAGTGTGGAACTTAATTGTGCCTTCAGACCCGAAGTCTTATAGAGTCCAATCTGAAATAAATTTCGGGTCCAAATGGAGGGTTAGCCACCGAGTAGTTTGTTGCGCGAAATGCATTATATTTCTGCGATTATGCTGACCTGCCCCTCTTTAGTGAAGTTCTCGGCACTAAACATGAAAAGGCTTTGAAGACTTGTTCTGTTAATAGTTTCCTGCTTGTTAAACTGCAGACTTGTTTTGTAGATAGTTTCCCACCTGTTAAACTGGTTACCGTAGAATTCCGATAAACAGAGTAAACCCCTGTGTTCACTTTGGACCTCCTGCTCAAGTTTTTCCTCATGCTGACTAAAAGTCCTCTGAACATGCAAAACACCTTGCTTATGCATCATCCTACTTTTTTCCTCTACTCTGGCAAATCTCCCTGTCTACTAATGCCTATTTGTGGCACTCATCCCTCAAACGACCCTAAGGAGTCTCTATCCATTCATATATTAATATTGCTTTTGGCACATAGAACGCCCTCATTAGCCATAATGTCCGCTAACCTGTTGGCAGTTCTTTGCACATGAGTGAACCTAAGGGTTCTCATGGTGTGCAGGGGGGATTGAATAAGATGATAAACTTGCAGTAATCTCCAGTGTTTCGAAACTTTGTCTGGCACTGAGCCATTGCATATTTTCTTGACTGAGTTGATTATTAGTTCAAAATCAACTTCAATTATGGTATTATGTAAGTTTGAATCCTTTAAGATTCTTGGGCATTGCTCCAGGGCCATGAGCTCTGCCATATTGTTAGTGGCTTTACCCAAATGACTGTGGAAGATGGTTTTTATTAATCCCTGGTCATCTCTTATTACTCCTCCATATCCAGCAATGTTAGGGTTTCCTTTTGAGGCCCCATCAATATTGCACTTCATATATCCCCCGCAGGGGGGGGGTGGCCAAAGATCCTTATTAGCTGATATATGACAGGGGGGGGGGTGGCCAGAGATCCTTATCAACTGATATATGACGTACATTCTTAGTTGTTCCGTAGGGGAAGAGCCCTTAAAGGCCCAACTGGATCAGAATTTGCCTATCCTGTTCATGAGGTTGGTTCTCAGGGGAGGTTTTTATAAGGCTACCAACAATTTCTTTAATCTGTCCTATGATCTGATCCATAATGCTCTGGGCAGAACCACTCTTGTTCTTGAAGATTCTATTGTTGCGTTCTTTCCATACATCCCAAATCAGAAAGCCAGGAACTAGTTCCCAAGCTTTGTTGATAATCTCATTAGTAGAGAAATTACTCCTCCAGTTCCTCAATGTGCTTTTGATGCTGCTAATATCCCTGTCAGAATGTTTGAAGATTGAAGCTAACCAATTCCACAAGATAGAAGTGAATGGGCATAGGTTGAGAAGGTGTTTCATAGTTTCTTCTTGTAATTTGCAAAGCTGGCATCTTGATGGCCCAATTACCCCTCTTTTTCTCATTTTTTTCCAAGTTAAAATCTTTTTGTGTTGCACCAACCACATGAACAGTTTGATTTTCATCCAAATTTGATTCTTCCATAGGTCCTTCCAGACCATATCAGGGTTTGGAAAGTCAAGCCCAAGGGCTATTCGCTTGGCCTCTTTAAGGTTAAAGTTCCCTTCATTGTTTCTGCCCCATCGCAGTTGGTCAGACGAAGTTGAAATTAGAATCTTTCTCTGTTCCAAGATAGCTGTGAGAGCTTTTGCCTGGGCCTTCAATGGAGAGTCCTCACTGTACAACAAATTCTTCCATACTCCATTTTCCTTCGTTTCTGTTCTGCTCCCAGAAGTCATTAATCCTATGTAACCCTTTGTCATTGGTATCATTCTTAAGATTGTCAAACTCTTCTCTCAGCAATTTTGGTTCCTGTTGCCAATTATCTCCCCAAAACCAAGCAAGGTTTCCATCTCTAATTTCCTAGAAACTGTGTTTCTGAACAATAGCTCTGTTCTCCCAAGCTTTGTTCCATATTTGGGAGCCTTTAATTATTCCAGACATTCTGATGAGCTCTCTTTCTTGCCAATTGTTTGCATATTTTTGTTTTCAAACCTTGGCCCAAGGGGCATCTGATTCCTTTAGCCATCTCCACCAAAGTTTAGCTCCTAGAACTTTGTGTAGGATTTCAGGGTCATCTAGTCCCAAACCTCCATGTGTCTTAGGTTTACAAATCTTTTCCCAGGCTACCAAAGCCCATTTCTTTTTCTCTTACCCTCTGTCCCAAAGAAAATCTCTTTAAATATTTCTAATGTGTTGCATCACTTCTTTAGGAGCTGGAAGTGCTGAAAACATGAAAATAGGAACAGTCTGTAGGATGGCTTTTGTAAGCACTAATTTGCCTGCCAAATTCAAAGCCCTGTTTGTCCATTTCCGAATTCTGCCCTACAGTTTATTAATAACGGGCTCCCAAACTATCTTGCTTAAAGGTATGCCTGTTAGAGGAACTCCCAAATATTTGGAGGGTAATAATTCTCTTTGAAAACCTAGAATTCTGGTGAGGTTTCTCTGTATAGCATTATCAGTATTAAAAAAGAAAATCTTTGATTTGGTAAGGCTTACCTCAGTACCTGCAGCCAAAGCAAAGTCTTTCAGAATTTGTTTGAAGGCATGAGCTTTTTTGACCGTAGGTGTACCTTGCAACATGGTGTCGTCCACAAATTGTTGGTGAGTCAAAGCATCCCCATTCATGGTGAGTTTGAGTCCCTGAATTTTGCCTTCTACTCTGGCAACTTTGTTTGCATTTCCCAGCCCTTCCATCATGAGAATAAAGAGGAAGGGTGAGAGCGGATCTCCTTGTCTAAGACCTCTTGTAGGCTTGAAGGTTTTGGATGGTGAGCCATTTAGCAGAATTGAAAAGCTTGAGGAGGAGACGAGGGCTATTACCCATCTTATCCAGTTATGGTCAAAGTCATATGCCTTTAGAACTTCCCTGACGTAAGCCCAACTAAGCTTGTCATAAGCCTTTTCAAGATCAAGTTGTATTATCATGCCTAGCTGCTTATTACTCTTCAAAGAGTGGATCACTTTGTGAGCTTGAATGATATTATTTAGAATTTGTCTACCTTCCACATATCCCATTTGCTCCTCAGACACTAGAGTTGGAAGAAGGGGCTTAAGCCTATTTGCGATTATTTTGGAAATGATTTTGTACACCACATTGCATAATGCTATGGGTCTGAATCTATTTGAAGTCATAACATTTTCCTGCTTTGGGATCAAGGCTATGAAAGAGGTGTTGAGTGCTTTCAAAACAATTTGTTTTTCCTTGAGTCCTCTACCACCTCCAAAATGTCTTGCTTGACTATGTTCCAACATGCTTTGAAGAAGTCAACATTAAAACCATCCAGGCTAGGAGCTTTCCCATTTTGCATTTCTTTGATGACTTCACTGACCTCCTGTTCATTCACTGGTCTGTTAAGATTATAATTATCTTCTCTTGTCACAAGCCTAGGAATGTGTTTAGTGAAGTCATTGGTAAAATGTGATCTATCTACGAGGGGCTCCTTTGCTATGCCTTGGAAATGTTGAACTAGAGCAGATTCTATTTCTTTGTGGGTATTGAGCTATTTTCCTTGCGTATCTTTCAGTTTTAGAATCCTGTTATGAGATCGATGATCCATTGTGGATTTGGGAAAAAACCTTGTATTCCTTTTTCTTTCTTTTAACCATTGAACTCTAGATTTCTGTTTCCAGAAGATTTCCTCTTGCTTACATAAGCCTTCCCATTCCTGATGAAGCGAATCAGCTTGCTTCTTACCCTCCTCGGTGAATCCCTTTGTGATGAGCTCCTGGTTAATTTCCTGAAGCTTTCCTTCCATTATTTTTTTTTGCTTCGAAGATATTGCCAAACTCATTCTTGTTCCAATCTTTGAGCTTGAGTTTGATGTGTTTCAACCTCCTTTGCAGAAGGAACATTTTAGTACCCTGAACATTCAAATCTTCTGTCCACCATTTTTCAATATTGCTGTTGAAGTTTGGGTGGGTAAGCCAAATATTTTCAAATCTGAAAGGTCTATTTCTTGGCGTTTCTATAAAGGATGCTTCTAATTGCATGGGCCAGTGGTCCGAGCTTCCAAAAGGGAGAATCATCGCTGACAAGTCAAGGCTCGAGAGGATAAGGTCCTCAGAGATAATGAATCTATCACGTTTAGAGGCCACTTGAGTAGCCCCTCCCCTTTTATTGTTCCAGGTGAAGATACCATTGGAGGTTTTTGTATCTACTAGCCTCATGTTGGTAATGAAGTTCTGAAAAGATATGGAATCTCTGCTTAGAGATCTAGTCCTTCCTTTTTTTTCCGAAAGAGATTTGATCATATTAAAATCCCCTCCCAGAATCCATGGGATGCCCATGTGTCTTTCTCTTAGCTCCTCCAGAGATGTTAGAAGCTTGAATTTATCTTCAAGCTTTTGTGGACCATAGACATTCTTGACTAGATAAACTTCCTTGTCCCCCAAAAGGTTGGATGACCACTGAAAGGTAGTTTCTGGATGCTTCAGCATCTAGGATTCCAAGTTTTTGAGGGTTCCACATTGTAAGAATTCCTTCTGCTGCATTGTTTGCTTTAACTTCTAGATGTTCATACTTAATAAGCCACTTGCTGTGTATCTCTCTTATTTTATCTACAAAACATTTTGTTTCCTGGATAAAAACCAAATCTAGTTTTTCTTCCTTCATTCTATTGCTGAGATTTCGGTGTTTCCTTTTACTTCCTAGATCCCTAATATTCCATGTTGTAAGCTTCATTAAGAAATATTTGTAAATGAGTAACTCGTTAGGTCTTTCATCTTATCAGAGTTTATCATGAGTTTTCCACATTCAATCAACAACTCATTTTGTCTTTTTCTTCCTGGGTTTATGGGAGCTTGTCCTCTGTTGCCTCCATAGTTTTGACCCCTCCATTATCTTGACTATCATGGTTTCTTTTTACCCCAGAACCCTTTGTCTGAGTTCTCTAGAGGAAGAGCTGTTGTACTCTGTTAAATTCCTTTTGAGGTAGCGAGTCCACTCCTCTGGTAGTTCCTTCCTCCAGGAATTTTTCTAAATTGAGATGTTCCCTTTCTAGTATGTTCTGCAGTTCATGTTCCTCCATTCCCACTTCGCTTGAGGTAATTTCTTGGTCCCTATCAAGTTCCATCGTGCTGGGCTGATCCTCCTTTTGTTGATTTTGGTCGGATCTATCCTCCATGTTGTCCTCCTTTTCCTTCTCTACTGGATTGTCCTTCAAAACTTGTTTCGCTTTCTCCTCCCCTTCTTCTTCTTCTTCTAATATCTTGAACTTATTATGACTTCGCTGTTTTTCCTCATAGATTTTTTTTTTGATTCTTTCTTCCTCCTTTTCCTTTGCCTCCCGCTTTGGTAAAGCTTTCAGTCTCTTTACCTGAGGTTGCTTTGAAATTGCTTTCCATCTTATTTAAAGGATAGTCTCTGAAGAGGTGCCCGTGTTCATGGCATTTGCAGCATCTGAAGGGTATATGCTCGTAATCCACCGCTTGCACCCAATCTTCATCAAAAACTTCTAGAATTATTTCATTCGGCAAAGCCCCAGAAAGGTCCATTTCCACGTATATTCTGGCGAAGGAGGTATATTTCCTGTGTAGTGTGCCCCTGATATTTTTAAAATGCCCTAGCTTATCACCTATGGCTTTTAGTGATTCCTGCAGCCAATATTCTAGAGGTAGGGAATAAAGTCTTATCCATACCGGCACTGAAGTAAATGTTTCTCACTCTGAGACGAATTTCATCACCCAAGGTCACATATAGAGACCTGTAGCCGCATAGAAGTAGGGTCCTCCTTCAAATATTTTGTCCTTATCCTCGAGGTTAGTAAACACAACCATGAAGAAACCCTTGGATCCAAGGTGCAGATCTATATCTCCCTTAGGTTTCCAATGGTTCTTTATCCACGTGTGTAGGGTCTTCTCCATAGGCCATAACCCCATGAATTTGCATATCACTGCATAACTCACCATGTGCTCCTTGTGCGCTTGTAGGGCTGGGTCACTTAACACCACTCGGGGTGTGATGGAAGCCTTGGGTTTACATGGTCCTGTCTGAATTCTGGGGTTAGCGTTCTGACTGTCTACTTCTATATGTTTCTCCCTTCTGACTTCCTCCTGCGTTTCTGCCATACTCTGTGCTACCTGTTTTCCTCTTTCTGTATACTTGATTTCCACTTCCATGGGTTCTTGAAACGATTAGAGACTACATCACTGTAGGAGGGAGTAGAAATCGCCCCTTCTCGCCCCTCCATGGTACCCAACTCTAGTATTCTACTCCAAACCCTAGTTCTGCGCGTTTTCCTCCCTGCCCCGCCCCTCGTCAGAAACAATTTTTTTCTTTTTGGAGATGAATCTTTGACCATGTGTTGAATGATAATAGGATAGTCCAATGATACAGGAAGCGTCCCCCCTGGTTCTAAGGCCCGAAGCGCGTCCCGTACAAATTCGTACATGAAGCGTTTCGGAAGCTTGCTTTCAAAATTCGGAAGCACAATTCCGCCTGTTTTGGACGCTTCCTGGAAATTTCTGAAGCTTTCCTCCGAAGCGTGCTTTGTATGACGCTTCGGCCGTACGAAGCGTGGCGCTTCATACGACGCTTTGGCCATACGAAGTGTGGCGCTTCGGAGGGTGAAGCGTACGCTTCTCGTACGGTTCCGTACGATTCTGGAAAAGCGCCGCGCGAAGGGAAGAAATGCGATTTCTTTTTTTTTTTGGTTTGTTTGTCTCTTTGTTGTTATTTAAATTTTAGTTGACTTGGCATAAAGGGGGTGGGTCCACCTTTGGTTAGGGTGAGGTTAGGGTGAGGAATGAAGGGAATAAAGCCCCCATTCATTCCTCATTTGCTCACTTTGAGTTTATGAGAGTTGGAGAAGAGAAGAGAGGAAAGGAGAGGAGAAGAGAGGAGAAGAGAGGAGAGCTTGGAGGAGTGAATTTTGAACCTTTTTTGTCTTGGCGATGACCAAGTGACATATTTTGTAAACATTATTATTTGAATTTTCGACATGACAAATGTTGACAGTTGCTCACTTGCTAGATAAATCATAATATGCTCTATGTTTTATGTTTTATAATATGCTTAAATGTTTTATGTTTTATAATATGCCTAAAAATTTGATGGATGTTTGTAATCGCTAGAATATAGATGGTTGATGTACATACTAGTAACTATATGGAATCATGGATGCTATATCTATCTTGATTTATGCAAAAATATGCATGTTTTCATGTCTTCTACAACTAATTTGGTATTTGGGATGTTTGTTTTGAGTATAAATGCAAAATAAATAAATAAATAAATAAATATAATAATATATATATATATATATATTATATATATATATATATATATATATATATATATAAGACGCTTCGCTTCCTAGATTTTTGGAAAATAACGCTTCCGTGTCCCCGCTTCCAAAAAACGTCCCCGCTTTGTCCCCGCTTCGTGCAACATTGGGATAGTCCCACGACACAATGAGAGAGAAAACCTATTTTTCCTTGGCAATGAGGATGCCTTGTAGTAAGACATAAGCTTTGCCTGATTATTTGTCATCTTTCTTAAGCCCCATGAGTATTGGGGCTATAGATAAACCCTCCCACTCTTGCCACCTTTGGATTTCTTTTTGATGCACCATCAAAGTCGAGTGTGAAATCAGAAGAAGCTTGCCTCTAGCTTTTGAATTCCAACCATGATGAAGTTTTGATGCCTCTCTATTTGGTGTTTTAGTGATCCTCGAGATTTGAGTGCTAACAAAATTGAAAGAAAATGTTGTAAGCCAAGCTAATTCCATAGGATCCATTGTAGAGTGTGCTCTTTACTGAGTTATTGGGACCAAAAATTAGAACACAAAAGCAGAGCTTTCATTGCTACCGATTGAGGAAGTGCTTGAGAATTATTAAAAGCATAATTATTTCTAGCAAGCCAAACTTTCCAATAGATAAATTTCAGCAAAGCTTTCCAAAACTGAAATCCATACTTCCTTGACAAAGGGGCACTCAAAAAAATATGGTAAATTGACTCTTCGCTTTGCTTACACAACCAGCATTAAGAAGGTCCTCGAATACCATGCTTCCTTAAATTTTCTATCGTTAAAATTTTCTTGTGAACCAGTAGCCAACAAAGGAGTTAATTATCGGGAGGCTAGTAGAAAGCCATACTTTCAGCCAATAATGCGATTTAGGGGGAGCGCCTTGAGGAAAAAGAAAATTATCGGGAGGCTAGTAGAAAGCCATACTTTCAGCCAATAATGCGATTCAGGGGGAGCGCCTTGAGGAAAAAGAAGGGCAACATAGCCCTCTCGAACCATATAAGTCGAAGATTTCCAACCTCTCTCATAAGCTCCATTGCGATTCCATGGGGCGCAACCAACTAGATGACCACAAAGTCTTGGGATTTGATGGTTCAGGTTATGGGGAATGACTTCTAATTTCCAACTCTCCCAATTACATTCACAGTCCCAACCTAAGATATCAGCGAGAGTAAATTTTCCATTTGTTGCAAACACCTCCCTGAGTGCCTAGAGTTCTCTGTCTCTCTCAAGTGGGTGTTTATTCATTATCCTATCAGACCATAAATGATACTGATTCCATTATTAGGGTTCCAAAAAAGTTTTGAATTAACAAGGAAGGCAAAGGCTGTGAAAAGTTTCCAAACAGATGAGACTCCTTGATGTGCTTGTAGCATGTCCAAGCAAAGAGCGCTCCCAAAGAGATATTTTGAATGCTAGGACCTCCTTCCATCATTCTTCATTTGGAGATAAAAACCTCCAAACCAATTTCGCTCCAATGGCTTTTTTCATAAGCAATGGATCTCTAATACCAATTCCACTGTGAACTTTGGGCTGGTGAACTGTGGCCCATTTGACTAAATGGACTTTCCTTGTGTTGGATTTAGCCTCTTTCGATAGAAATCTACGAATTTCATTCGCCATTCTCAATAGGATACCATGTGGAGCGAGCAAAGCAGAGAACTAGTAGAGAGGGAGGGCTGAAAGAACAACCTTTATCAAAACTAGTCGCCCTAATAGATTGAGCCAATGGGCGCCCCAATGAGAACTTTTTCTTGAATTTATTGATGATACCAACCTAGGCTAGAGAGAAATGATTTTTTAAATAGATATGAATACGAAGATATTTGAATTCCTTCTGGGATTCCACCAAGTGATATCCTAAGATTCTTACTATTGATTTTGCTTTTTGAAGCTAATATTCCAAGAATAGATCTTATGACTTCTCAGAGTTTATTAGACCACCAAAGGCCTCAAGAAAGTGATCAAGAATTGTCTTGAATCTCCTAGCAATAATAGTTGAAGCACCTCCCAAAAGAAGAGTATCATCTGCAAATTGAGAATGGTTGATGTTCTTAATTTCTCTTGTATACCAAATGCCAGGTAGCCTTTCACCTTGCCTCTCAAAATCTAGACGCCTACTGAGAGTATCTACCATTAAAATATAAAGGAAAGGAGAGAGGGGGCAACCTTGACACAAACCCTTTGAGGCTTTGAAGAAGATTGCAGATCCAAGGGGCAGAGACACAAAGAGAGACACAAAGAGTGACATAAAGTATAGAGTTATAAACTTGCTATCAAATCCAAATTTTGATATTACCTTGAAAACAAATCCATGTTGGACTCGGTCAAAAGCATTTGGTATGTATAACTTTATCACCATTCCTTTCACTTCTTGCCTAGCTGGAATGTATAGCTTCCTAAACCAAGATGATGTTGTGAAAAGTTTCCAAACAGATGATACTCCTTGATGTGCTTGAAGCATGTCCAAGCAAGGAGCGCTCCCAAAGAGATATTTTGAATGCTAGGACCTCCTTCTACCATTCTTCATTTGGAGATAAAGCAATGGGTCTCTAATACCAATTCCACTGTGAACTTTGGGCTGGTGAACTGTGGCCCATTTGACTAAATGGACTTTCCTTGTGTTGGATTTAGCCTCTTCCGATAGAAATCTACGAATTTCCTTTGCTATTCTCGATAGGATACCATGTGGAGCGAGCAAAGCAAAGAACTAGTAGAGAGGGAGGGCTAAAAGAACAACCTTTATCAAAACTAGTCGCCCTAGTAGATTGAGCCAATGGGCGCCCCAATGAGAACTTTTTCTTGAATTTATTGATGATACCAACCTAGGCTAGAGAGAAATGGTTTTTTTAAATAGATATGAATACCAAGATATTTGAATTCCTTCTGGGATTCCACCAAGTGATATCCTGAGATTCTTATTATTGATTTTTCTTTTTGAAGCTAATATTCTAAGAATAGATCTTATGACTTCTCAGAGTTTATTAGACCACCAAAGGCCTCAAGAAAGTGATCAAGAATTGTCTTGAATCTCCTTGCAATAATAGTTGAAGCACCTCCCAAAAGAAGAGTATCATCTGCAAATTGAAAATGGTTGTTCTTAATTTCTCTTGTATACCAAATGCCAGGGAGCCTTTCAACTTGCCTCTCAAAATCTAGACGCCTACTGAGAGTGTCTACCATTAAAACATAAAGGAAAGGAGAGAGGGGGCAACCTTGACACAAACCCTTTGAGGCTTTGAAGAAGACTGCGGTTCCAAGGGGCAGAGACACAAAGAGAGACATAAAGTATAGAGTTATAAACTTGCTATCAAATCCAAATTTTGATATTACCTTGAAAACAAATCCATGTTGGACTCGATCAAAAGCATTTGGTATGTATAACTTTATCACCATTCCTTTATCACTTCTTGCCTAGCTGGAATGTATAGCTTCCTAAACCAAGATGATGTTGTCAAATATCTTCCTTTGATTAGCAAAGTGTCCTTGATTTTCAAAGATGATTTTTGGAAGAAGAAGCTTGAGCCTTGTTGCCAAAATCTTGGAAATAACATTGCAGGAAACATTGCAAAGTGAAATAGGCCAAAACCGAGAAAAAGACGAGGGATTTGATTCCTTAGGGACTAAAGCCAAAAAGGAAGAGTTGATACTACCTCCAATGCAATTGTGCTTAAATGAATAATCTACCATTCTACAGAAATCAAATCTAATAACTTTTAAGTAATGTTGATAAAAATGTATTGAGAATCCATTAGGGCTTGGAGCTTTGCCAGGGATGAATGAAAATAATGTGTTTTTGATCTCTTTTAATAGAGAGTGATTATCCTCTTGAGATATCAATTATGGGATATGCTCCACCATGTCGGGCTCTGCTTCTTCTTTTGCAGGGTCCACAATGCTATAAAACTCACTATAGTGTTGGATCACTTTGGTCTGGATTTGTGCAAAGTCATTTGTTTTGCTTCCTCTAGTTGTGATTTGTCTAATATTATTTTTCAAATTCAATTTCTTGCTTGATTATGAAAAAATTTAGATTTTTTGTCCCCTCTTTGAAGCCAAAGACTTAGGGATTTAAGCTCCACCATTCTTCTTTTAGCGCATTATGGTATAGCTCAATTTTTTTTTCTTGCATGAAAAACTCTTGGGAGACTAGGCTTATGCTCTAGCTCTGTCTGAATAACTTCTAAATTGCTTTGGGGAAAGGAAACCAAAGCAAGTGAATTCTTCTTTTGATCCTTATCCCAAATTTTCATTGCTTCTTTGAGAAGTTTATTTTTCTTCTCCCATTTAGTTATTGGACTCCCTACAATCCACTACGTCCATGATGAAAATGTAGTGAAGGAAGGCCTTTTGGCTTGTGCCTTAGCCAGTAAATACCTCAAATTGTCTTTCTTTAGGATGAATGCGAATTCATAAGTTAGACTTCAGTTGTGATGAGTTGATTTCCAGTTCACTAGAATGGTCATCAATTCGCATGTGGTGAATGGTGTTGTCATTGATGTCAACATCTGTTATGGAATGCTCTTAATATTTGTCTAGAATCTGGATTGCATCAAGTTGGAAGCTCTAATGGAAGGATGGTTGGAAACCCTAGCTCTAACATTGGATTCCCTGGATGATGGACATACCCCGCACTTGTTGAAGGTTTTTGAAGAAGCAAATCACTGAATTCAC
>APFE031165323.1:0-99887 GCA_000404065.3 Pinus taeda | reverse complement strand
ACCGGTTCCGGTCGGTAAACCGGTTCATTAGGTGGACCGGTCCGATCACCGGTTCCGGTTTTAAAAACATTGGTTTGGCTCTAATACCTAATCTCCGAGGTTAAAGTGTTCGGTCTCTCTCCTTCAGACCAACAAAGGGTCTCTTTTGACAAAAAGAGTGCTCAACCTCTCTCATAAAGACTGCATGCACCACATCCTTAAATAGAGATCTGTATAATCTCTGTTAGGGCAAGAAGATGCTAGAAGATCCAAACCTATCTCAGACCTTTGGATAAATCCTTGAAGCAGTGATTTCTTGCAACTTTAAAGTCTGTAATTTACACATATGAAACATGAAGCCAGTGATTTTATTATCTTCATATGAAACATGGGTGTATTTTACACCTACTAGACATGCTCCCAAACAAGTTGATTGCAATGTGCATGTTACATGTTTGCGAGCCCAAGGATTGCTAGAGTTCTCGTGAACTCCCGTTCGAGCATATGGATCATGCGTTTTACGGTGAGCTCATGTCCCCATGTTGGAACTAGATATTACCCACCAAGATGGGTAATCCTATAGGAGAACTTTTCTCCTATTCTCGACAGCCAGTTGTTCAACTACATTGCCAACAACCCCTAGCTACCACCACTAGCTAATGATATTGCATTATATTTCCGCCACTTGCATCAACCAGTTGCCCTTGAGTCCTCACCCATTCGACATGAGCACATGGATGAAGGTGAGCCTCCACTCAAAATGTAATTTGGTTATTTTGCAATCGGGTGCTTATCCCTAGTGTTGGGGGACATGTTTTCCCCAAAACTGGGGCATCTGGGTTTGCCACACCCCCTCGCTCCCTAATCCTTCCTCCAATAAGATAGAACAAAGATATGGGATTGAGGTTTGGGCAGTTTGTGACCTTGGTAAACTTAAATTTTTAACATTACCATTAATTGTTTTAGGATGTTTGAGTGTGGTTCCAATCTCATTGGATTTTATATGGAGAAAGTAGGATTTCATGTCCCATTCAGAATTCACGAGACTTCACAGTTTTCAGGGTTTTATGATTGACAGGATTATAGTGCTTCCATTGGATTGTATAATGATGAATATCCTTGGAATGAATTGTTATTATTGGGATTTTATGAATATTATTTTTATTTTTGTAATTTTAGAGACAGGGTCCCACCCAGCTTGAATGTCCCTAAAATTTAGTAGTGCTCGCACACGTCCCCTATGTGTATCTCCACAGTCTGTGTTCTCCCATCCTAGAAACTTGGTGGAGCATTGTCTTTATGTGGCAATGTGATTATTCGATGTTGCTGTCGGTTTATTATTAAAGAAACTGAAAAAAAAATGAATATGTTTCTAGTTTTTAAAGCTTGCTGATTTTTCCGATTAAATCCCAGTTAATCTTTTTGGGACCTTTGCTGATTAATGTCTGATTATGATCATTTCATCTATGACTTCGACAGCCACTGCATAGGCTGACAATTTTTTATCACCTATGCTGGTAAATTCTAATCAACGATGTAGCTTGCGTGCAACGATTTGTATGACATATTAAACTTTTGTGGGAGTCTTGTAAGTTATAGATTATCCTGTAGGTGCAGGGTTCTGTGTTTTTTGTTTTCTCTGGGAAGTGGATGTGAATCTTCACTGTTATGTATAAGTTACATGTGAACATGCTATCAAAGCTTATGGATCAGGTATACTTGGGTTGCTTGGATGCTGTCCTACTTTAGTTTCTATCATCAAGGACTTGATCTCGTTATTTGTTCATGTTGCAGATTGTATTGGTTCAGCATTTAATGCCAAAGGAGCAATGCAATGTCCAAATTGTAGGAATATTGAGAATGGCCAATGGCTTTACGCAAATGGTTGTAATCCTTATGAAGACATTATTCTTGAGAATTTCACAAATAATGAAGACTTGTATGATATAAATCATACTGAAATGGTAAGATGTTCCTGAGGTTATTTTATTCATCCAAAGATTCTGCTGCATGAACTGGAAACTACAGAATTTACACAAGTATTACCAACATGTTATAATTTTTCCATAAATAAGGTTATTTTTTTTAAAGACCTTATTGCTTTCAAATTAATAATAATTATGCATGATTACCATATTCAATTTATTGAACAGAAGCAGAAGACATGCTTCAGTTGAATTTTCGGATGTATCCAATTGACCTTTGTTAGTAATTAATTATACAGATATAGTTGAGCCTTTCATATGAAAATTATAAAGGACAGTACAGATCAAATTTTTATGATTTGATGCTTAAATTATCTATTAGATCCCTTAAATTTGTTTCAGCGAGAATCCAGCATTGCACATATACTTGTACAGTCTCCTGGGTCTATCACTCAGCTTGAGGTTATTAATTATTTTTATTGGTCCAATGATGCACATCGTATTCCAAGAATCTTAACTTTTACACTCTAGTACACTTCATTTTTTTTTTTCCGGAGCTCTAGTACACTTCATTTGCTCATGCAGATATCTTTAATTCCCATGTACCAATCTAAAAATTTTGTATGCACAAAATAAGTTCATATTTCCCATTCTTTTAAAGTGTATTCTGTAGGTATTTCTTTGTACAATCTTCTTTTATCTATATAGATATTTGTGCTGCACATTTAAGCCAGGTAGAATAAATTCCATCTCTTTTAAAAACTCTGCAATTTTGTTTGTTAATATGCATTGGTTGGCTTCTTTGTTTTAGAAGATCCTTGAAAGTATGATTTTATGGTAGCCAGAACATCCTTTAGAGTACAAATATGTTCATATTTATGATTCCTCTATTTTGTATTGTAAACTCCATAATATAAGATGGAAAGCACAATCCTTCATTGACTACTAGTGTTCTCGTTTGAGTTTCCAGGGTAAATATTAGTGTTCCATTGTGTGTCTTTGCTTCTGTAGTCTATTTCATATGCTGTAATAGTTAAGGTATTCAAATGGTATGTTTTTATTTTTTAATTTTGGAAGTGTTAGAAATAATAAAAGAAGGTTTTGTAGTCTGTTTCATATGTTGTATTAGTTAAGATATTCAAATGGCATGTTTTTATTTTTATCTTTTGAAGCATTAGAAATACTAATACAAAGTTTCACAGCTGAGCATAGGCTTATTATGGTTGTTTTAAGTTTAGATGTATTTTGGTGAGCTGCCACTGGAATATCAATGGTGGTTTATAGATCAATGATTTTGTTTGTTTCTCTATAATTAGGACACATCAACCTAAAATAGTCCGAATTTTTTACCATTACCACTAGAGTTGAAAAATAACTTTTGTTTAGTCATTAATACTTAAATCCAACATTTCTTTTACTATTTTTTCATTCTCAGTCTTTCATTGATATGGATATCCATAAGGTCTTATGTTGGGAGGTGTTGTACCTAGTAAGAGACCAATTTAGTGCTCATGATTGCTAGAGGGAGGCAAACCTTCGAAAGGCTTGCTATGTTTGTTCAAAGTATGTTGTAGTTCTAGAGGAATAATATTGTCTTCTTCTTGAATTTCCATAGAATAGACATTGGCAATAATTCCTTGAGCAACTTTGTTTAGTAACTTTCCATTTTGCATGAGTTAATCTCCTAAGATGTTGGGTCTTGTTAACTCATAAATTTGCCCCTTGCAAATTTAAATGGTTAAAGACCAGTGCATTTCATCAGGCTAGGGGGTTCAGAAACAAATATAGATACAGGCTGAGTATTGGTTCTCAGGGAGACAACTTACGTGATTGATTCAATGATGATTTAGACACAATTTCATATAGATTAGAGAGACTTGCTGTTTTTGGTAAGTCCCCTACTTTCTAGGAGGCAGAGTTCCAAGGATGGTACAATAGTATTGATCACACATTTATATCCCTTATGAACTCAGGATTTCAATAAGGCTTCTCCAGGTGACAAGCATGGCACATGCCATTTTTTAGCAGATTTTGTCCTGAGATTCACATGTTAGAGATAATGGCATATGTTAAAATTCTAAGGCTGGTATAGTAGAATACAATTTTTACCAGGTTATCATTTCCTAATGATTTTCAACCAATATTTATGCCACTAATATCATTGAATAATTACACTTCAGAAAATCTCAACAGTAAATGCAGCAGAAACAATAAAGATCATAGAACGACAACTATGCACAATAGAGACAATATTTTTACCCTGGGAAACCCAACCTTGGGAGAAAACCCAACAACTTTTCTTAGGAGAAATTATTCTTTAGCAAGGTTTACAAATCAACAATCTGTCTAGAAATCTGTGCCAATAATCCAAGTTAAATACCAGTCAAACCTAGTTAAAACATCTGCTGGTCAATACTGGTCAAACAAGCCAAAATATAAAAATTCAACGTTGGTCAATTCACCCCGGTGAAGCAGGCCTGCTGTCAAACTTTGACCATGTGGTCAACTAGAGTCAACCTTGTGGTTTGTGGTCAATAGTTCGCACATGCAGCCCTCCCGCAGTCAACAATCTGTGGTCAACCCTCTATTAAAACAATTCGTTCAAATAGAGATCAAACTTGACTTGGTTAATGCTAGTCAAAGATTCGATCAACTTTAGTCAAAGTGGCTAGATGAATTTCTCCTTCTCCACACATGTAGCTTGTCCAAGAGATATACGAATGATGAAGAGGGAGAAAATTGTTTCTCTTGCTTGGTGGATAAATGAGACATCACATCCTCTTATTTATACATGTCGGATGGGGTGTGATAACCCAAGGGATACATCCGTTCACAGGTTGGCCAACTTGATTTTTCCTAGGCCGACTTGCCTTAGTAAAATAAATATTTACATGATGCATCTAGTGTCAACTTGAAGACCCTTTAGTCATGTGGGAATACCTTCTGATGTACTAGACAAAAATCAACACTCACTCTTAGCAAGGGAGGTGTTCTCCTTAGCTAAAAATAAGTTTCTCATTAGCTGCAATTTCTCCTCCACTAGAAAAGTTCATCAACTTGCTATGTTGATGTAGTGTCTCCTCACATGCACATCTACAAATATAGATCACTTCATCTGGGAGCAGGCAATGTGAGTATCCTGGGCCATTTATCCCTAGCCAAATCAGCATGGCTCCATGGGTGAATATATTAATCTCCCCTGGTCAAATCAGCATGACCTAGCCAAATCAATATGGCTTCTTAGGTGAAACTTTGCCCCTAGGCCATTCACCCTTGGCTAAATTAGCACAGTCTAGCCAAATCAACATGGCTTCTTACGTGAATGTATCATTCTTCCATAGTTAAATCAACATGACCCTATGAATGCCATATTAGCATGGCTCCGATGGAAGAATGTTTTCCTTACGCTGTAGTTTCCTTGCACCATTCACCCCTTGCCAAATCATCATAACTTCATGGGTAAATGTATCAATCTCCTCTATTCAAATCGACACGACCTTAGCCAAATTAGCATGGCTATATGGAGAAAATATGCCCAATCTTGCATGCGTGAATACTATGGGTCATTCACCCCTAGCCAAATTAGCATGGTTGAATGGGTGATTGTATCACTCTCTCATAGTCAAATCAACATGACCTCGTGGGAGAACGTCTTTCCTATTATGCAAGCTGCAGAAACATCAACACTCCCTCTTTAAGAGGGAGGCATTCTGCATCACACCAAGCTTGTTTCTAAAGTATACAAACTTCGCTATCGATAGAGGCTTGGTGAGAGTATCCACAATTTGCTCGTCTGTCGATATGTAGTAGAGCGTCGTTGCTCCCTTTTGCACCATGTCTCATACCATGTCCAATTGTACCACATAGGTACCTCAACACTGTGAAAAATTGATGCCCTGATTCCCTACTGCAGTAATTGATTAAATTTCTCCTACTTGTTAATTTCTAAATCAAGTTATTTACAGTGTTACACAGTAAATATCGAAATAAAATCTACTATAGCCTTCACAACATAGAATACGCCTTCACAACATAGAATACTGCGGAAACAAGTACTGAGCAAGAAGGAAATAACACACACATAATTGACACATAAAATATTGCGGAAACAAGTATTGAGCAAGAAGGAAATCACACACACATAATTGACATTGTTGATTTTGGACAATGTCCCCAGAAAACCCAACATGGGAAACCGATGCAGTAGTTGAGGGTTTTAATTATTATGCAGGAGTTTTTGAATGCAATCTTTGGATGCCTTATTGGCTATCCGATACAGAGAATCTGACTGGCAGAGAAATTAGTGAGAAATAGTTCACACTATTGCTGGCAATTCGACACTGATCCAGCCACTGAATGACTAGCCCGAAGCTGTCTTTGGGCAGCCTCTGCACAGTCACTGCGCTGCTCTGTGTCACAACTGACAGGGACTACGTCACTCCCTCCGGTTAATCGATCTGCTGGCTGGATGCTCGATCCTCTGGCCCTCTGGCCTCACACTCTAGTTCCTGGCACTGGATATGATCTGCTCCTTAACAAATTTGTGAATCTCCTCAAGGGCTCTGTGCTGCCTCAGCATGGATTTACGCTGCCCAGTGTGGCTCTACGCTGTATCTTCTGGACCTCTCTCTGCCTCCTCTACAATGTATCCCGAATCAAGAAACTCTCCAACCAGAAAACTATCCTTGCCCATCAATGCAAGAAGTCTCCTTGATGACTTCTCCTGCAACTGCTGCGTTGCTCTCTTGAGAAATCGATCTCTTGATCTCACTCAAATGTGTCTTTCCAAATGCCCATCAAGCCTCTTCTTATAATCTTCTCAGTGATCAACCCATATTAGATTCTAATCAATGTCTTAGATAATCTTGGCTTGATCCTCGTCTTATTTTTGAAGATTCACACCCAATTTAATTAATACATTTTAATTATTTTAATTTCCTAAGTTTAGATTTAGGCATCCACTAAAAATAATTAATAATTTTAATTTAACCTCTTTCGGGTGGAATTTCCCAAAACGATTTCTGGGTATTGTGGAATGTATGTGTCCTAGCCTCCCTGCAAAATCTTGAGGCCTAGAGCATATCCGATGCTACCAAAAATCAACACTCCCTCTTAGTGAGGAATGTGCTTTAGTGCTGCAACCAACTAGAGCATCACTCTGATTATGCAACACCTCTTGCTGTGCTGCTGATGTATGTCTCTACTGCCCATCAACTACTGCACAACTCTAATTTGCGCTGCATTCGTGCTGTTGCTAACTCTGTTGAATTGTTGTCAATTACAACATTTTCATTGCAACTCTGTTGCTACTGCTTTTGGAACATCTTCAATGAAAAAACATCCAAAACTTTGAACTAACTTTGTTCAGTATGATGCATCTTTCGTTCGATTTTTGCCTGCTGTTAGCCTTTGCATTGCCACTGAAACCTCTGCGCTGTTGCTGATTCTTCTCTGTGCCAATTGCACCACTATCAACACTAGCTCTGCGCTGCTCTGTATTTGACCGCTACTAGCCACTACATCTGTCACTCTGGCACTTGACTGCACCACCTGCCACTGATCCATCTTGGGACAGCTGACTATGGGCTCCCATAACAAGGTCTTGATACAAGAGGTGGACTCCTCAAGGATCCTGCCCATCTTGTAGCTCTCTGGGGCTACAATTCAGATCACCCCACCTCACCCCTGGAGGCATTTCGATAATCATGGCAAACTCTTCCTCTAGTCTGGAGGACAACCTGTCGATCTCAGTGGATGCTGCTTGCTAATCCTGCTTCTCCTCCTTGTCCCTCTTTTTGAGTGGACACTGAGTGTTGTAGTGGCCCATCTTGCCACACTTGAAGCACTTGATCTTCGAAATGTCCTTTTTCTTCCTTCGCTGCTCTTGCTGCTCCTTTGATGCAAGGGCCACACCTCCTCTTTCTTCACGACCTTCGTCCCACTGCTTCTATTGCCACTGATTGTGGCCTTCACCAAGTCACGCCTCATCTCCTCTTGCTGTAGATCAACCCATACATGTTCCCAATCTGGCAGGTGTTCTCTGCATAGGATGCTCTGGACAAACACTTGCCAATCTTCAGAAACACTATTTAGCGCTAATCAAACAAACTCTGTAGGTTGAGGCCCTTACCCTATTGAAGCCAGTTGATCTTGGACTTCTTGAAGCCTCTTAAGGAAGGGGTTTATACACTCCCCTTTCTGCATCCTCGTGCATCTCAACTTCTCCAAGTACATCTTCTGCTGCTCAGAAGAGCCTTTGTATAACGCGTGGCTAAGGCTTCCCACATCTGCCGGGCAGTGTCCTTGCCGGCTATATGGGATACTACATGATCCCGAACTTTGTTGAGAATGATCCTCTTAGTCTTCGCCATATCAACCTTGTACTTCTTGATTGGATCTGCATCAGCAGGCACAACTACCACACTATTGACATACATCTTGAGATCATGCTCATCTAGAAGGCAAGATATCCTAGCCTTCTAGATCACATAGTTGGAGGCACCGTCCAACCGATCTTGATTTCTCAATCTTGATGCTGCCATTTCTTCATTAAAAAGTCGAACTGCTCCCTCTTCTCCTCTACGCAATTGCTGCTTAGCTATTCACACTCCCTTCTGGAGTGAGAAATGCCACACACAACTACTGCTGCTCTGCTTGGAAAATTTGGACTTCTTGGCTAGAAGTCCTCTAAGGAAGAAATTCCCTCAGTGTGCCTTCTTCTTTTTCTAACGCTTTTCTGCCCCAGCAACTGCTGCAGAAAAAAATTGTGTCCCACTTGAAGACTGCTCTTTGCTGAAGCTGTTGTTGCACTACTCCCTTTGCTGCTGACAAATCTCGATCTTGAAAATCTTTCTTTCTGTCAACTCACTTAGAGCGAGATTTTTCCTTGAGAATCTTGCCCTCCTCGCACTGTGTTATGAACATAAATTATGTAAAAATAAATAAAAAATAGATAATAAATAATAATCATAATAATATAAATATAATAATTAATAAGTAAATTAACTAATGGTTAGTTAGTTAAAAATGAAAAGGCATGTCTTAGAGACATGCTTGTTCGTGAAAGGGTACTTACTTGGCTATATATATAGGATCCTCATTCTCATTTGTATTATCCTATATCAACTCTTTATACAATATATAATTTACAATCACTATCCTACGATGGATGTCTTTGTCTACGAAGTATTTTAAATATTTCCACTGCGTATACGACTAGTGGTTGTTACACATTGGATTGCACAATCCTTTTGGGGATTCGATCTACTGCCTCCGCTGCTCTTCGATCTCCCTCTTTAGCTCAGCACTGGGCTCTTCTGGCTTTGTTCTATTACTTCACCTACCCTCTGATACCATGTGAAAAATCGGTTAGCCGATTCCCTGCTTTAGTAACTGAATAAAATTCTTCTACTTGTTAATTTCTAAATCAAGTTATTTACAATGTTACTTAGTAAACATTGAAATAAAATCTATTGCGGAAACAAATACTGAGCAAGAAGGAAATAACACACACACAATTGACACCGTTGTTTTTGGATAATGTCCCCGGAAAAGCCGAACTTGGGAAAACCCGTGCAACAACTGAGGGTTTTAATTATTATGCAGTAGTTTATGAATACAATCTTTGGATGCCTTATTGGCTATCCGATACAGAGAATCTGACTGGCAGAGAAATTAGTGAGAAATACCTCACACTATCACTGGCGATTTGACATTGATCCAACCACTGAATGGCTAGCCCCAAGCTGCCTTTGGGCAGCCTTTGTGCTGCTCTGTGTCACAACTGATAGGGACTACGTCATTTCCTTTGGCTAATTGATCTGCTCGTTGGATGCATGACCCTCTGGCCCTCCGGCCTCACGCCCTGGTTCCTGGCACTGGATCTGATTTGCTCCTCAACAAATTTGCGAATCTCCTCAAGGGCTCTGCGTTGCCTCAACGTGGCTCTATGCTGCCTCTTTTGGATCTCTCTCTACCTCCTCTGCAATGTATCCCTGGATCAGGAAACTCTTCAACCGGAAAACTATCCCCGCCCCTCATTGCAAGAAATCTCCTCGATGACTTCTCTTGCAACTGCTGCGCTGCTCTCTTGAGAAATCGATCTCTTGATATCACTCATATATGTCTTTCCAAATGCCCATGAAGCCTCTTCTTGTAATCTTCTCGTTGATCAATCAAGGACCCATATTAGATTCTAATCAATGGCTTAGATCATCTTGGCTTGATCCTTGTCTTCTTCTAGTAGATTCACACCCAGTTTAATTAATACACTTTAATTATTTTAATTTCCTAAGTTTAGACTTACGCATCCATCATAAATAATTAATAATTTTAATTAAACCTCTTCCCGGTGGAATTTCCTAAAACGATTTCTAGTTATTGTGGAAATGTGTCATAGCCTCCCTGCAAAATCTTGAGGCTAGAGCACATCCGATGCTACCAGAAATTAACCAATACATGCTTCGCCACATGCCTTGGCTCAACCATAAACTAGCCGACTTCCTTCATTGGGTTCATCACCACAACTGCTTTCTAGTCAGCCTGATTGGGTGCTCCATCTGACACTGAAGCAGATCTTCTTGTGGCAATCCTAGTTGCTCCCTTTCTCATAGATGCAAATCCTCCTACCACTACTGCTCCCTTTGTTACTGAAATATACCTTGCTATTTGGTATGGTTCCCTCATGGAAGACATACTACTAGAGACTTCTCAGCTTTGAGCATCAAGTCTGACAATCCTAACCCATAACATCCTCTTGGAAGGATGCTCTTTCCATTGTGCCTGACTATCTGCTCGCTTTGAACTGGAAGCTCTTCTAATCATCTAGCACAGTCCTGGAAATCTTAACAATCTGTACAATCCTTCCCTTTGAACACCAACCACTCCTGCTGAGTCAATACTCGAGCCCTTAGGCGATACAAGAACCTAGCCATATAGTGACTAGAGCAAAAGTCTCCTTGTAGTCCACTCCCTCTTTTTGGGAGAACCCTCTTGCTGTAAACCTCACTTTGTACTTCTCAATGATACCATTTGCTGAATGAATCATCGCCTTGGCAACCTCAGCAATGGACTTTTCTTCTTTTCTGCAAACCTCATTTAGGAGGCCATGGATGAAAGAAGAATCATAACATAACAATCATTTTCTGATATCTAAAGTAAACAAAATGAAAGAACAATAGGCTAACAAAAAAAAAAGAGAGAAAAAAATTGTTGGAAGTACTTATCTCTTGATCAAGGAGGAAATTGTTAAGGGTTGTAAGGAACTGCCAAACCCCTCTTGATCTTGGCATCCTTGCGGAAAATCATTGAATTCCTTGGAAGTATACTCTCCTCCTATCTCTGTCCTCAAAGCCTTGATCTTCTTCCTTGTCAAGTTTTCTACTTGATCCTTGAACTCCCGGATTCTATTGAAGACCTCATCCTTGGCCTTCATGGAAAAAATCATTAATGTATGTCAAAAGAAGCATTCTTTATGAAGTCCATTTGCAATCTCATCAAGCTTAGATTCCTTTGTCTTCTTTTGAGGTTGATGTTCATCATCATCATCAACATTGGTTGTTGATGCATTCTGTTCTTGCTTCCTTTTCTTCTGAAGATACTAGGATGCATGGTGTCCAAAGTCATGACAATGGAAGCACCTGATCTTTGACATATCCTTCTTCTTCCAATCTTGAACTTGAGTGGATCTTCTACTATAATCTTCTTATCTAACTTTCCAAATGTTGTTCCACCTTTTCCTTTCTTTGCATGAGTTGGAAGTGCTTGAATTTCTTTATCCTGAGGCCTTTGCAAGCTGTCCTTGGACAATAGTATGGCTTCCTCTTGGACATAATTAGTCCAAAGTTTATCAAACTTGGGTAGCTTTTCTCATGCACAAATTCCTTGAACAAATGGATTCCATGAGGAAGAAAATCCATTAAGAGTCACTATAACAAGCTGGACATCATCAATGGTATCTTCTATGGCTCCAAGTTCATCTCTCAACTAAGAGACTCTCATAAGATAAGAGATAACATAATCTGATATAGTCAACATGACACTAAGAAGTTGATGCCTCAAGGTTAGTTTCCTGCTAATGTTTGTTGAAATTTCTAAATATTACCCGTTAGAAATTTTATCTGTATTCTCTGGTTTATTTCGCCTACTTGTTAATTACGAACAAGTTATTTAACCATATAAACACTGAAATAAACACAATACAGTCTCAACCATCTACAGATCAACAACTGAAAGAAATAGTTAAACACACAAGTGACATCATTATTTTTGGACAACTCGTCCTTGAAAAAACCCAACTTGGGAAAATTGGTGCAACAATTCTGAGGGTTATTTTATTATGCAGTCTTTCTGAGTACAATTGGGTACGAAACTGGCTTACCCGATAGAGAAAATAATCTGGCAGTAATACCTCTCTATTTGGAAGCAGATATTCAGAAAGTCTGCCCCACGAAACCCTCTCCAGCACAATCTGAAGTTCAGTGTCAACCCTCCTGGCCTCTGCGTCAGCCCGAAACTCACTGCATCAGCCCGAAACTCACTGCGTCATCCCTTTGAGGCTCTGCGCAGCTGCTACGACTCTTTGCGTCACTCCTGCAACCTCTGTGTGGATGACACAGGCCCTTCTAACCTCTGCGTAGTCTCTTCTGCCTCTACGTGGCTCCCTTTGGCTCAGCGTCTGCTTCTGCGCTGGTCTTTCAGCACTATCTCTGCCACTTTGCTCGTACTCACTGCCCCTCGTTGCTTTTGATCACTGTTTCGACTTCTCTTGGCAAACCCTGCTCTAGAAAATCAAATCACTGATCACTCTAGTGTGTTCTCCAACTGACCCTCAAGCCTTCTCTTATACTTTTCCTGTTGGTCCTTCAACAACCGAGATTACATCTCTAATCAACAAATAAGATTAGATTTGGCTTGATCCATATCATTTGGAACCTTCTAACCTAGTTTTATATTAATACCCTTTAATATTTTACTTTTCCTAAGTTTAGACTTAGGAACTCCATTAAAAATATTAATTATTTTAGTATCTCCTTAATTGGGTAGAATTTTCCCAACCATTTCTGGGTCTTGGAGATCTCATGTGCTTTAGCCTCTCCACCAATTTTCATAGCTAGAGCACATTTGATGCTACCCCAAATCAACACTCCCTCTTAGCGAGGATTATGCTCTAGTAATACTCCACACTAAGCATCACTCTGATTATACGACATCAGTACCTGTGCTGATGCTAGGCCTCCCTGCCCAACATCCTCTGCAGTGTTGCATCCCGTACTGTTGCCCATGGGTCTACCACTGCCACTGCTACATCCGTACAACAACTCCCTCTACATTGGTGTTGCTGCTGGTCCTTTCTCCCAACACTGCATTTGCATTGCAACCCCCTCTCATCATGTTGCATCGTGCTACTACCAACTGTTACTGCATTGCAACTCAATTATTGATAAGTAAGTAACTGATCCGCTCAACTACTGACATCCTTGTCAAGCTAGAAACACTCTTGATGTTGAAGCTCTCTTTGCCGCTATCTCGTGCTTCCTGTACTGCCTCTGCGTTGCTGCAACAACTCCCTGCCTCGCACCGCTGCAAACCTCTCTGTGCCATCTCGCACTGCTGCAACCCCTCTGTGCCTCTCGCACCGCTGCAACCCTCTTTGTGCTGTCCGAGACTACTGCACTGTATCACTCTTTGCTGCTTCATCCACATTTGTTTCTACCGACATCCGCCATCCTGCTACTTCTCACTTTGGGGCTCCCGTAGCAAGGTATGATTCAAGAGTTTGTGTACCTCAAGGATCTTGCCCCTCATCGCCTATAGTCTTCCTGACTACAGCTCGATGTCTCCCCACTTCCCTAGAGGTACATGAGCACTCATGGCACAATCGTCATCCTCCTCTACCTCCTTTTCCACCTTTGCTGGCGTTGCCTTGGAGTCAGACGCCTCTCCCTTATTCTTCTTCCTTGGACACTGGTTCCCATGATGCCCCAGTTACCCACAGTTGAAGCACTTTATCTTGGAGAGTTCCTTTTTCTTCCTCTTCTCCTGCTTCCCCGCAGATGCCAGAGTTGCATCCTCTTCCTCTTCTTTCTTGACCCAGACTCCTTTGCTGCTACTTCACGTCTTGGACATCCGTCTGATCTCTTCCTGGCGAAGAGTTGCCCACAATTCTTTCCAATCTGGAAGATTCACCCCGCCCAGAATGCTCTGGACAAATGTCTCCCACTCCTCGGAGACTGCGTTTAGGGCGGTCCTCACCAGCAACTCCTAATCCGACGTTGCCCCTATGGAAGTTAGTTGGTCCCAGATCTCCTTCAATGTACCGGGGAAATGATCTATCTACTCCCCCTTCTACATCTGGTATGACCACAACTGATTCTCCACTAGCATCTTCCTCTGCATTGAAGTGCCTTGATACAATTTTTTCAAGGTATCCCACATTTCCTTTGTCGCCTCCTTCTCGGCAATATACTGGACTAAATGATCCTTGACCCCATCAAGGATTATGCATTTCACCTTGGTCATCACATCCTCATACCTTTCATTGTTAGCTGGGTCGACTGGGATAGCTACGGTTCTCAAGGTGAAGGCCTTGATGCGATGTCTATCTAGAATGGACACAATCCTGACCTTCCAGATGACAAAGTTGGATGCCTCGTTCAGCCTGTCCTGATTCTTTAGCCCATTCATGGCCATCTCTCTGCTCTTCTTTTCGACTCATCTGAGTCTCTACTTCTCTCTTGGAAGTTCTCTCGTCAACTCCTTCTGAGTCTTTACTTCCCTCTTGGAAGTTCTCTGCTGGACTTCCTCTGAGTCTCGATTTCCCTCCTGGAAATCCTCGTGCCAATCGTCGAATCGTACCTCTCCAATCTCCTATGCTCCTGCAACACTGATATGGATTCCTTGGCTAGAAATCTGCCTAGGTAGCGACTCCCTCTACCTTGGTTTCACTGCGTTAGGTACTGTTCTATCTCGATAGCAACAACACCCCACCAACTTCACTCCCCGCAATTTGCCCACAGCTTCCTATGCCCCAACAACTAAAGGATTGAGGCTCTAGGCTTTGTACAATCCCGACACTGGCTGAAATGCTCCCCTAGCCAACTGCGTCAACCCTCTTGGCCTCTGTGTGGCTCTTTGTGAGCCTTTTCTGCCCTCCTTAGCCTTTGTGTTGACCTCTCTTTGGCCCAAATTGATGATGCAGTTCCTCCTCGTCAACCCTTCTCTGCCGCTTTCTGCAAGGAACACCTTTTGTCACTCGGGACAACTGTTTCTGCTACAAATTCTCTGCTCCAGCTAGTGCCTTCAATTCTCCTGTGATCTGCAACGCTCTGATACTATGTTGAAATTTCTAAGTATTACCCTTTAGAACTTTTATCTGTATTCTTTGGTTTATTGCACCTACGTGTTAATTACGAACAAGTTTTTAACCATATAAATACTAAAATAAACACAATACAGTCTCAACCATCTACAGATCAACAACTGAAAGAAATAGACAAACACACAGGTGATACTGTTATTTTTGGACAACTCGTCCCTGAAAAAGCCCAACTTGGGAAAACAGGTGCAACAATTCTGAGGGTTATTTTATTATGCAGTCTTTTTGAGTACAATTGGGTGCCAAACTGGCTCACCTGACAGAGTAAATAATTCGACAGTAATACCTCTCTATTCGGAAGCCAATATTCGGAAAGTCTGCCCCATGAAACCCTCTCCAGCACAATCTGAAGCTCAACGTCAGCCCTCCTGGCCTCTTCGTTAGCCCGAAACTCACTGCGTTAGCCCTTTGAGGCTCTGTGCAGCGTCTACGACCCCCTGCGTCACTCTTGCAGCCTCTGTGTGGATGACGCAGACACTTCTGGACTCTGCGTGGCTCCCTCTCGCTCAACGTTTGCCTCTCTCATATGGTCATATGCTATTATGGTCATAGTTTATAGCTAGACAACTTTTAGAAGTGAACACCTCCAATTTAGGTGACTCCATATAAAGCACCAATCTTATTTTTGTGTTATTTGGGGTTTTATTAAGGACTCGCCTCTTGGCCCTTTAGGGGGTGTTGGACCTAAATAGCGGGGACTTGGGCCAAGTTGACAATGGGTCCTTGCTCTGTTTGTGCTCATTTAGTAGGTTGCTAGTGTGAAAATTTTCAAGTCTAACACATCAAAAATCCCTACTGCATTATTTGGTTTATTATCTCTTACTTGTTCTTTCCATTAACAAGTTATTTATTAATATAATACCAAAATAAACACAAATGCAACCTTCACACATATACAGATCAACAACTGAAATAATTGAGACAACACAAGGGACATCGTTATTTTTGGACAATCGTCACTGGAAAAACCCAATGCTGGAAAACCAGTGCAACATATATGAGGGTTTTAATATTATGCAGTTTTTTGAATACAACTAGGGTGCCAGAAATGGCTCACCCTTCAGAGATTTTCCTTGGCAGAAGTACCTTTCTTGGCAGATAGATATTTCGGCTAATTAGCAACTGGATGAATAGCTTCACAATGACTTCGACTTCTCCCTTAGCTGGACAGTGAAAGCTGTTCCAAGCTACCCTCAAGAATTGCGTCACCCTCCAGAGATTGCGTTACCATCTACGGCTCTGCGTCAGTTAACCAACTCTCAGTCCGCCCCACGAAAATTCCTCAACGTCGCCTCTTCAGCCTAGCGTCAGCTCTGCAACCCTTTGCGCCGCCTGCGTCAGCCTCTGCTGCCTTTGCGTCAGCCTCTTGGTCGTCCGCATCTTCTGCACTAGCCTCCTTAGCCTCTGCGTCAGTCTTGGCTGCCTCTGCGTCAACTTTCCAAGGCTTTGCGCTATCTCTCCGACACTCTCTCTGCCTCTCTGCCACACTGCCCCTTGGCCTTTTGCCGCACTGCCCTTCGTTGCAACAGAGCACTAACTTGTTTTCTCAGCGAACCCTGCCCCAGAAAATCAAAGTTTTGAACAACTTGGTGTATCTCCAACTGACTCTCAAGCCTTCTCTTATACTTTTCCTGTTGACGATTCAACGACCGAGATTAAGTCCCTAATCAACGACTAAGATTAGATTTGGCTTGATTCTCGTTATTTAGAACTTTCTCACCCATATTATATTAATACACATTGATATTTTAATTTTCCTAAGTTTAGACTTAGGAACCCATTAAAAATATTAACTATTTTAATATCTCTCCATCTGGGTGGAATTTCCCCAAACAATTTCTAGGTCTTGGAGATATCATGTGCCTTAGCCTCTCCACGAATTTTCATGGCTAGAGCACATCCAATGCTACCAAAAATCAACACTCCCTCTTAGCGAGGAATGTGCTCTAGTAATGCTTCATCGTAGAAACATCACATTGATCTTCCACAATGGTACCTGTGCTGATGCTTGGCCCACTGCCTCACATCCCCTGCACTGCTGCTTCCTGTACCACTGCCCATGACACTGCCACTTCCACTGCTACATCTGTACTACAACTCCCTCTCAATATGCTGCCCATGCTGCCCCTAGCACTGCCACTGCTAACTGGTGCACTGCAACCCAGTTAACGAGAAGTAGGTAAATGAATTTCCCAAATACTGACATCCCGGTCAGTCTGGAAGCCTCGTGATGCTGAAGCTGCTTCTGTTGCTAACCCGTGCTCCCTCTGCTGCCACTGCGCTACTGCAACCTCTACTGCGCTGCTACAAAACTCTGCACTCTAGCCCTACCTTGTTTCTCCACTACACCTTGCTCCACCTAATACCTGTCATCATGTTACTGTCGTTAAGGGCTCCCGTAGCTACATGTGATCCAAGAGTTTGGGTACCTCAAGGATCTTGCCCCTAGTATGTAGTCCTCCTGACTACAACTCTATGTGTCACCCCACCTCTTCTTTAGAGGTGCATGAGCACTCATGGCACAATCGTCATCAGTGTCAACTTCCTTCTCTGCCTTTGTTGGAGCTGCCTTTGAATCGAAAGCCTCTCCCTTGTTTTTCTTCCTGGGACACTAGGATGCATAATGTCCCAGCTCCCATGTCCTTTTTCTTCCTTTTCCCTTGCTGTCCCGCAGATGCTAGAGCCGCATCCTCCTCCTCCTCTTTCTTGATTCGACCTCCCTTGCCACTACTCCTTGCCTTGGTCATTCTCCTGATCTCTTCCTAGCGAAGAGCTGTGCACATCTCCTCCCAACTGGGAAGAGTAGCCCTGCCCAAAATACTTTGGACAAATGTCTCCCACCAGTCTTGACCATAAACTCTGGATTTGGTGTAGACCTCATGGAAGTAAGCTGGTCGCGAGTTTCCTGCAACCTGAGAAGGAATGGATCTATCTGCTCTCCCTTCTGCATCTGATATGACAACAACTGATTCTCCAATAGCATCTTCCATTGCATGGAAGAGCCCTGGTATAGGGTGGTCAACGTCTCCTACATTTTCCTTGCTGTGTTCTTCTCAGCAATATGTGGTATGACATTATCTTTGACCTCGTCTAGGATCAAGCATTTTTCCTTCACCTCGACCTCCTCATACTTCTCATTAGCATTCGGGTCAATTGGGACAACTATGGTTTTCAAGGCATAGTCCTTGATGCGATGTCTGTCCAGGATTGCCAGGATCCTGGCCTTCTAGATGACAAAATTGGAAGCTCCATCCAATCTGTCCTGATCCCTCAATCCATTGATTGCCATCTCTACTCCTCTTATAGACTCCCTCTGAGTCTCGACTTCCCTCTTGGAAATCCTCCTGCCGACTGTCGAACTACTCCTCTCCAATCCTCCTTTGCTGCTGCAAGACGGATTTGGATCCCTTGGCTAGAAATCCGTCGAGGTAGTGATTCCCTCTACCTTGGTTCTGTCTCCTTAGACACTGTTTTACTTTGACAGAAACAACGTCCCACCAGCTCCACAAATAACAATTTGCACACAGCTCCCAAAGCCCTGGCAACTGAAGAAACTGAACCTTTGAGGCTCTGCACAATCCCGACAAAGGGTGAATTTGCTCCTCCGACCAACTTCTTCAGTCCTACTTGGCTGAGTAGGATGACGTGGCTCTTCGTGATCCTCTTTTGCCTCTCTCTGCCTTGGCGTTTGCCCTTTCCTTGGCTCGAAATGATGACACAAGCTCTGGGTCACTTCTTCTCTAGAACAACGCTCTCTCTGGACAACTGCTACTGCTGTAAATTTCAGATTTCTGCTGGAATTTTCAATCCTCCTATGATCTGCAATCCCTCTGATACCATGTGAAAATTTCTAAGTCTGACACATTAGAAATCCCTACTGAATTATCTGGTTTATTATTTCCTACTTGTTCTTTCCACTAACAAGTTATTTATTAATATAAATACCGAAATAAACACAAATGTAGCCTTCACACATATACAAATCAACAAATGAAATAACTGAGACAACACAAGGGACACCGTTATTTTTGGACAATCGTCCCCAAAAAAACCCAATGCGGGAAAATTGGTGCAGCATATATGAGGGTTTTATTATTATGCAGTTTTCTGAATACAATTAGGTTCCAGAAATGGCTCACCCTTCAAAGATTTTCCTTGGTAGAAGTACCTTTTTTCGAAGACAAATATTCTGGCTAATCATCAACCGGATGAATAGCCTCACAGTGACTTCGACTGCTCCCTTAGCTGGACAACGAAAGCTGCTCCAGGCTACCCTCAAGAACTGCGTCACCCTCTACGTCTCTGCGTCAACTAACCAACTCTCAGTCTGTCCCACGAATTCCTCACCGCTGCCTCTTCAACCCAGCGTCAGCTCTGCAGTCCTTTGTGCTGCCTACGTCAGCCTCTTGGCTTTCTACGTCTTCTGCACCGGCCTCCTTAGCCTCTGCGTCAATCCTGGCTGCCTCTGCGTTAGCCTTCCAAGGCTCTGTGTTGTCTCTTCGACACTCTCTTTGCCACTCTGCTATGTATTCTCGGCCTTCTGCCGAACTACCCCTCGCTGCAACAAATCACTAACTCGATATCTCAACAAACTTTGCCCAGAAAATTGAATTTTTTATCAACTTGGTGTATCTCCAATTGACCCTGAAGCTTCTTCTTATACTTTTCCTATTGACGATTCAACGACCGAGATTAAGTCTTTAATCAACTGCTAAGATTAGATTTGGCTTGATCCTCGTTATTTAGAACTTTCTCACCCATATTATATTAATACACATTAATATTTTAATTTTCCTAAGTTTAGACTTAGGAACCCATTAAAAATATTAATTATTTTAATATCTCTCCATCCGGGTGGAATTTCCCCAAATGATTTCTAGGTCTTGGAGATCTCATGTGCCTTAGCCTCTCCACCAATTTTCATGGCTAGAGCACATCCGATGCTACCAAAAATCAACAGTCAAGACCTTAACAACATTGCTAATTGGATTTGTAATAGGATGATCACTAGTTACCCCTAAAGTATGAGTGGGTTGCTTTGCATGCTGACTTGCTGGTTGTCTATATGTATATGTTGTATGAAGTTCTGGTTGTAGGGTGGTTGGGAGATTAATTAGTAGTGCATTAAAAATAGAAATTTGGTCATGATAAAGCGAAATTTTAGGTTACAATTTTCATAGGGAGATTGAGAATAAAAATTAATTCCTCTGAGAAAAATGATTTATTCTAGTAGATCCTTAAAGGTTCACTTGCAAAAGATTAGAAACCAAATTTACGATTGAAAAATTCAAGGAAATTCAATTTCAACCCTTATAACAACCACTATGGTAATCTTTTCAATTGTATTTCTTCAACGAGTTAAGGAATAGTTCTTTTTAAACTGCTAATTATTTTATGCAAGTATATAATACATGAGATAAGTATAAACAGTAATGTCTACCTGAAGGTTATAAAAGAATCTTCAGGAGGCGTCTCAAGGGAACAACCACACACATCTTGCAAGGGGAATGTGCTAAAATCCCCAATTTGCAGCTTAAGATCATACAAAGACTTATCTTTGGATGCTGAAAAAGAGGAGAGTGTTACTAAAGATCACCTTACATCAACACTTATGTAAAACCCACAGAGAAATAACTGAGATATAATACCAAACACCTCTAAAGCACAACAGCACAATAGAGTCGATCATCCGCTGATAAAGCAGCTTTCTGTGAATCTTGCTGAAGAAGATACATGGCCAGGTATTCCAAACATACTCTCAACAATTGCAGGCTATCTTGTAGCTCCAAAAAGGTAATGAATAGTCTTAGGCATATCTTGGTACACACACAATGCATCTGATATTAGCGAGGAATCCTTGAAATAAAATGAGCCATAAGCGACTTGAGGAGAGTCAGACCACATTGTGTCAAATTGATTCACCCATTTATCCTCTACATCTGAAAGATTCCAACACTGATTTATTTTCTCTTGGAATGAGAATGGTGGCCTGAGGTATTGATACAAGGAATGGGGCTTGGAAACCCTTCTGGATTCATCATACTTCCATAACCAATCTCTTGAAATTGGACCTAGAGTGTGCAAATTAAACTTGTAAATTTCATTCTCCAGAATTTTCTCCTGACGTTCCTGAATTGCAGACCTGTTAGAACCCAACAAGGCAATTTCCCTTAAAATATGATGGCAATTTTCCTGAGACCTGGAATGCCTGGGCCGTGTCCTACATATTTTCCCATTGAAAAATCCATTTCTTTGCTTAGCTCTTTCAGAACAATCTCAGAGAGTTTACCAGGGTAAAAACTGATCCTCATCATCCAAATGGAGTGACCTGCTAAATAAGAGCCTCTTGTATATGCATTCAACTTCCAGTCAAGAGCTGGTGCAACTCTTTGCCAGTCCTTCCATATTCTATGCATCACAAGGGAATTGACGATCTTGAAGTTCTGCGGAGCAGCAGTGATATCACTGATGAGAAAATGTCCCCTTATCCTGTATAAATACTGACTAGAAGTTATTCTGAAATGCTGCATACGTTTTCAAGGCTCATCTCCAAATAAGCAATGCACAATCGACTTGGCTGATATTATTGCTTCATGCAACTTGGTATCAATCAGACCTAGCCCCTCTTGATCCTTGCAAAGAACACATATCTCCCAAGGTAGTAGAGGGAGGGTTCTAGCACCTCCAAATTTAGACCAAAAGAACCCTCTAATAAATATCGCCAAACGGGAAAAATGGGAAGAAGGAAAGAAAAAAAAGATATAGTAAAGATGCAGGGCCTGCAAAATGATGGTTAAGTGCTGCCAACTTTTCTGTAAGTGAATGATATCTCTAACACCAACCTCCGAATTTTCTTCTGCATATTTAGATGACAACATTACCAGATATCTGAAGGGATTCACTCCTAATGGAATGCCCAAATAGTGAACAATATCACCATCCCTCATGTATCACCAAGGATGAGTTAACAAGACAGGTTTCTCCTCAGCTGCAATCAACCAAAAACTAGTTTTGTCATTACTAATGACCACCATTGAAGTAGCATAAAAAAATTGCTCATAGATTTTTCAACATAACCTTGAATATGTTGGATGGAAAGTAGGGAGTCATCAGCAAAGTGTTTATTAATCACCTCATCACCTCCCTGGAATTGAGTTAACCAAGGAGGTTTTATCTCAGCCCTGATGAAGCAAAAATTAGTTTTGTTTTCTTTAATAACCTCCCTTGATGCAGTTAAAAGGATTTGCAACCAGTGCATAGCTGTAACCTTGAAAAAGGTGGTTGGAGAGCAGGGAGTCATCAGAAAATTGATTATTAATCATCTCATGATCTCCCGAAATTTAAATAGTCCTGAACAGCTCCTGGATTCTGGCATCATCAAAAGGGTAACCCAAAGCATCTACAGCAAGAATGTTTTCAAGAAAATGCGGAAAGTGGTTCATCATGACATGGCTTGCATGGTGAGAGAGGTCTTTCATACAGGGAGAATGGGGGATAAAAGCTTGATAAAAGCAGAATCAAGGTTTGATAAAAGCTAATTTTGAGGAATGGAGCTAGGACAGCATTGGGTCAGTGAAATCAATTACTCTTCTTAGTGTTTCCTATACAATTCTAGTCAAGGGTCTTTCAGTTAAAATAAAAGGATAGTGGCTTGTATAGCTAGAGCAGAGTATACAGGATGTATACAGGGTAGGTATATTCTGGACACAGTGCTGATAGCATGGGAAAAGGTGAATGTTCGACAGGTTCTTTTACTAATTGATTTCAGCAAGCCCTATGACATGGTGGATTGGTCCTCTAATTTGCTGTTTCGGTTTGGGTTCATCTGACAGCTTGTGTTCATGGTCAATACTTTCTTTTCCATTTCCTCTCCTTTTGTTTATATTGATATAGTGCTTACTGTTAGGATTATTCTGCATAAATCAATAAGGTAAGCTGAAGCAATATTTTTAATTGCATAATAAATATACTTCCCATATTTCCTTGTACTTAAAATGTGGTTGCCATACTTTCACTGTTTTCTTATGTCATTTATCTCCATTATCTTCTGTAACTCCCACAAATGATACAAATGAGGAGCCTCCTAGGAAACTCAAATTGTTCCATCATGGCATTTATTCAGATGTTCACTCCAATGAATTTCCTTTTTGCTTTAGCATTCAACCCATCATCTTCATGAAACATTTAATGTATTTTTAAAATAATTGTATTATCAATAATAATACCAATATTCAAACTAGGTACTATATGCTGTTATATTTTCTACTATAAGAATGAATGCTGCTATTTTATTGATTTCTCAACTGTTTGATGTTATTTTACAGCCCTTTGGATTTCGATGGCATCCATATCAAGGTTCATTATCACAGATACCTGTATCTCTGGAGTAAGTATGAATCATTAGATGATCAAAAAGATATGCAATAGTGTTATTTTGTCATTGATTTTGCATGGCTTAATTTTCATAGACCTGCAAACCAGGTTTATTAGATTGCAATTTTTGTTACTGTTTTTGCATGACTTGATTTCCATAGCCTTGATTAATATTCTTATAGCTTCTCAAAAGTTTTGCATGTAATTATAATATTGGTGGAATAAAATTTGCATATAAAGTTGTCAGGATGCAACTCCAAACTTGATTGATTTTCATTAGCTCGAATCATTCTTTTATATGTTAGGAAGATGGCTCTTTGCCTTCATCTTGTTGCAGTTTAGCAATGGACAGACGCTTGTGCATAGGCCAAGTGTCAGGCATGTAGGCATTGTCGAATGTCTCACTTAGGAAATTGCTTAATTTATTAAGTTGTTTGTTATGATTTTCCTGCGTCCAACTTAGGAATACCACATTAATTAAGTTAATTAAGCAATGCTGGCTATTGAGCTAGGAAAATCTACGGAAATGTAATTTAATTACATTAGTGACTAAGATTTAATTTCAACCATTGATCTCAAATGGTTCAGCATAAGTGTTTTGCATGAGATCACATTCATCAAACAATGTCATTCATAAGGGTTTTGCATAAACTTGAAAAGAATCCCAAGAACAAATGAAATATTTCGTCTAGTGGTGGTAAGATATACAAGACTTCCCACAAACTGTTTGTACTTCAGTTGCATCCTCAAATTATTACTTTCTTTTGATGTGATCTTCAAATTCTGTTCCATTGGAGTGGAAAGAGGGTTACATTCAGCGATGCCAAACCTATTCAACAGTTCTCCAATGTATTTCTTTTGGGAGATGAATATTTACTTTGGATGTTTGGTCACTTTAATGCCCAATTAATGGTGAAGATGCCCCAACCTTGTCATCTCAGACCTTCTTCAACTCTTTCTTTATTGATGCAATATAACTCTCATTGTTCTCTGTCATGAACAAATTATCTACATACACAAACAAGATATACAACAATTTTTCCAACTTTATTAATATTTTTGTATATATATATATATATATATATATATTTTTTTTTTTTTTTTCCTTTTTTTTTGTTTGTTTGTTTTATTATATATATATATTATATATATATATATATATTTTTTTTTTTAATATTATTTTTTAAAATAACTTTGAACTCATTCCCCCCCCCTCCCCCCTATAATATATATATATATATATTATCTATCTACTCTTCCTTTTAATGGCTTGTTGATCACTCCATGTCAACTATCCTATAACAAAACACCATTTTTTTTGCAAAAGGGATTTCATCATGTTCCAGTGTTTAGATCATCCAGGATTCCTCATCAGTCTACAGTTTGTCAAATTTATAAATCCATTCTTCATGTTTGTAATGTAAATGATCTTAGTAAGACCATATGCATGTAACAACCTACGTAAGCCTATTATTTTGGTGACGCTTTCCAACCGAGGAGGTTTTTCGTCCCATTGATTCAAATGATCAAAATAATTTTTCCTTTCAACCTCACCCCAAAGTTAGGGTGGATTTTGTCGTCAAGATTTTAGGCAATTCCTAGTGATTTAATCGAGTTTTTTGTAAAGTGATTTGTGAATAATTTTAGCTAATTAGCTAAATTATTTTACTACAATTCACTTGGTCTACTAGATCATATTGAGTTGCAGAATTGAGTAAAATAATTGAGGTTCTATAACGAATGAGTTTTTTCCTTTTGAAATTTGAAATGTAATTATCTAATGTAAATAATATTTTAGCCATGATGCTAAAATATTAGAGGGTTGGAAAAAAATGTTAATTCCCTCATGTGTCAAATAATTAAATTTTCTGTCAAAAATAAAGTAAAAATCCTAAGCCAGAAATTTTAGGTAAGTCCTAGTGATCTAGTCGAGTTTTTTGTAAAGTGATTTGTGAATAATTTTAGCTAATTGGCTAAATTATTTTATTATAATTCACTTGGTCTACTAGATTATATTGAGTCGCAGAATTGGGTAAAATAATTGAGGGTCTATAACGAATGAGTTTTTCTCCTTTGAAGGTTGAAATGTAATTATTTAATGTAAATAATATTTTGGCCATGATGCTAAAATATTAGAGGGTTGGAAAAAATTATTAATTCCATTATGTGTCAATTAATTAAATTTTCTGGCAAAAATAAAGTAAAAATCTTAAGCCATAAATTTAATTAATTAGAGTCAAATTTAAGTCTTAGGAAAAATAAAGTCTCCGAAATAAAAAGTTCGTGGGTTCTAAAGAAATTAATTTTTGGAAGTCCCACACTAAGGGAATATTGAAAATTTCAAGAAATTTTGGGCCCTTAGTCCTTGGTGGTTAAGTCAAAGTCAATTTTTGAGGAAATTAGCTAAAAATAATTAATTTTGAGCTAACTAAAAATGAATTAAAAGAGAAATTCGAAAATTCTTCAAAAAATAAATATTTCTATGGTGGAGATTAAAAGATATTAGAATCTTTATCAACGGTCGAGATTACTTTGACAGAGATGAAACCAACTAGGCATTTGGAGAATTTATACCTAAATTAGAGGTCATTTGTTTCACAAAGGATCTGATCATTGAATCGTATACTTGCTCTTGAAACTCTCTTGTAATTTTTCTGGAATAATAAAAACGCAAAGTTTTTGGGGTTTTCATTGATGGTGTTGTTTCTCTCCTGCATTTTATGGTAATACTGTTTTTAATGTTATGATGAATATTATTTTTATAAGTTGTTGGTTAATAGCCTTCATAGAATAATCTATTGCACATGTATCTTGCATAGGCTATTGGATTTAAAATAACATTTTAATATTAATTGAATTAGCATGCATCTCTAATTCTTGAAGATTACATTGTTTTTTTATATCTATATTGATATGACAATTTGATCTCAAGTGTGCAGAAATCATTTATATTTGAAAAATTGGGCATTTGGCAGAAGTTCTCTGTTGGACCCAACCAACTCCTAGGGCATATGATCTAAAGAGCCTTCTTGACTTAAATCCCAAGATTTATTTGATGAATTTCCTCTTGCAGGGTTTTCTGGGCTAATACCTCATTTAAAATTATCGTTTATCTTTTATAAACTATACTTAATTGATAGATTTGGCTACGAAGAAATTATATCTATAGATCTGGGAGCGGAGTTGGACTCATACTCCTCAAATTTAATAGATTTGTATTTTATTTGTATAGATCTGATGTCTTTGTAGAATAATTTTGAATTTCTAACATCTGGATTCTAGGTTTTAGTTTTAATTTTGTACATATTCAGAATTCGGGGTTTTATTTTTACTTTATGCAAAGGTAAATCTGAGATTATTCAAGGAGATTTTTGGAATTTGGGACATAATTAGGCTTTGAAAGGCAAGATCTAGTGTCAAATCTTTGTTTGCAGGGCTAAATAATTTGAGATCATTCAGTGAAAAATTCAGATCTGGGGTTTCATAAATTCTGAAGATTGATTGAGAACAAAATTACATCAGCCCGATTTAATTGTTGGGCAGAGGTTTTTGAGATGATTTTTATTTTTAGGGCACAAAGCAACCCTCAAAGCCTCTTGGCACCCTTGTCTAGGTCTGCAACCCTCACTCTGCCATATTTATCCTCTGCTATCTTCCCCATCTCCCCTGCCGTTGCTCTTTCCAAGTTGTCGCAACCTCCAGGCAACCTTCTTCTGTTGTTTCTCCTCTTCCCTCATGCCTAGGTTTCCTTTCAGACCTGCGCCAAGCCTTTCTCCCTTTGCCGCAACTCTCTTATCTCCTTTTCCACTACCCCTTACCCCTTCGTTCAACCTTGTTCGAGCTCCCTTTTCAGCTTCCTTATCTCTTCCCTTTCTGAGCCTCCTTCTCCTCCGGCTTCCTGTCGGCTTTTCCTCAAAACCTCACGCTGCCACCTCCCACCCTTAACACAACTCTTTTTTCCTTCACGTAGGCTTGATTTGCCTCTTAAATTCTTTACGTTGCCCTTCTTTTCTCAATATCACCATACAACAATATTGGTCCCTCTTGGTGCGACCTCTTGGTCTTCAAACCTTAAAAAATTCTTCACCTTAATCACTGTCATAAATTTTGTTTTCTTCACTGTGGTGAAAATTTGGAAATTTTTTTCTGAGTTTAGTCAAGGTTTTGACATTCAGAATCCAAAGTGACTAGTTGATTTTATGGGTTGATCTATTGTTGGATTTTGCGGGAACGATTGGACAAAGATTTGTGTTTCCAGGTAGCGTGTTATTATAGAAGTTTGGCAAATAGTTTCAAGGCCTAAGGCCTCAGGTTTTGACTCCTAAACCTTGGATTATCTCACTGTTTACTACAAGAAGCTAATAATTTCAAAACAGTGGCATTAAACACATCTAAAACACTGAGAATCATTAAAGAACAGTTGGGCATTTAATTGATTAATTCTATCCTAAATTTGGGTAACTGCCATAAAATTTCAAAGGGCTGATATAGCTGTTTGCAGTGGGTATTCTTTTCTGTCATAAGTACTTTTTGCTGCTCTTATTATCTCTAAAACATAACTGTTGTCACGAAATCAAAATTATGAAATTTCAAGTGATTTGAATTCATTTGTAAAAGAAAATTGTTTGCATTAGCAGTAAGGTTGAAAGCAATTTATTAGCACTGGTGTTTGGACATTTTTACATAAGATGACCTCACACACACATAAGCTCACATCATAAAAACACTTATTTTTGGCATCTTATCTCTACTTGCTCACTGTGATTAGAAGTAAGATAAGGAGGAAAATTTGTGTAAATCATTTTCTGGATTCATATCGCATTAAGCTTCTTGTTGTGATCGACGTCTCGAACCACAAACGTCGATCACAACAACAAGCTTAATGCGATATGAATCTAGAAAATGATTTGCACAAATATGAAAATCGCAGAAACTTGAAATCCGAGAAGGAGGAAAATTTGTGTTTGTCTTCTTCGCATTTAGTTTCTCATTGCTATTTCGATGTTGCATTTTCTAAGCATTGTAAAGGTGCTGAAATTGTGTTAAAGTCTCCACTTGGTCATATTTTCAAATTTGCCTATAGATTGGAATTTGAAGTGAACAACAATGTTGTCAAGTATGAAGCTTTATTGTTGGGTTTTGAATTGATAAAAGATTTGAAAGTTAAGTTGCTTAGTATCAAGGGAGACTCTGATTTGATTATCATGCAAATTAAGAACAAATTTATTTGTAAGAACCAAAGATTTAGAAACAATCAAAACGCTGTATTAGATACTATAGAATGTTTTGATGCTCTTGATCTAGAAGCTATCCCTAGAGAAAAGAATTACTTGGTAGATGAATTTGCTATAACAACATCTACTTTACAGTTATATGATGAATTGTTGAAGGATAAGGTTAAAATGGAAATTATTTTTAGACCTTCTGTACTTGCAATATGGAGCATTGGCAGGTTTTTGATGATGGAAGACATGGGATTCACTTTATTAATAAGTTGGATGAATTTGAAAATTTTGAGGTTAGTTATAAAGAGGAAGGATCTGATAATCATGAAGATATAACTAATCTTACTCCCAGGAACATTGTAGCTTTGGAGTAGCATTTTGATCGTCATAATGCTACAAAGAAAAATGATGAAATTAAAATAGATCTAGGGGAGTTCATTGAAGTAAACATTAGTACCTCTAGTGACCCTAAAATTGTGCAAATTGGTAAATGTACTAGTGATGATGAAAGAAAGAAATTGATTAATTTATTTTATGAATATAGATATGTTTTAACATTTTCTTATGATGAGTTAAAAGGTTATAGGGAAGATGTCATGGAACACACTATTGACCACTCTGTGTCAATGACCCCATAGCTGTATACCCCTTTTTCGCAGAAGGGATCTATCATGTTCGAGTGTTCGTGCCTTTCAAATTTCATCATCAACCGACAATTTTGTTAAAGATGTAAACCCATTCTGTATGGTTATAATGTAAATGATCTTAGTAAGACCATCATGTATGTAACAACCTAGGTAAGCGTAATATTTTGATGACGATTTCTACCTTAGGAGGTTTTTTGTTTCACTGATTCATCTGTATTTCTAGACACAAATGATCGGCAAAGTTTTTCCTTCCAACCTCACTCCAAAGCTAGGGTGGATTTTCTCGACAAGCTATTAAGTGAGTTCTAGTGTTTTTTATTGAGTTTTTGTAAAAGTAATTTGAGAATAATCCTAGCTAATTGGCTATATTATTTTATTACATATTACTTGGTCTACTGGATTATATTTTGTGTCACAGAAATGGGTAAATATTTAGCGTATATAATGAACAGGTATTCCCCCTTTATGTATTAAATTGTAAAATTTTGATGTAAAAAATATTCAGTGCATGATTCCTCATAGTTAGACACCATGGCTAAATATTAGAGTGTTGGAAAAAATATTAATCCCCTCACAAATCAATTAATTAAATTTTCTGGCAAAATTAAATTAAACTCTAAGCCAGCAATTTAATTAATTTTGTGTCTTAGGTAAAATTCATTTCTCCTAAGGTGAAATTCGTGGGTTTTAAAGAAGTTAATTTTTCGAGGTATCTGACCAAGGGAATATTGAGGAAATCAAGAAATTTTGGACCCTTGGGCTTGTGTGGTTAAGTCAAAGTCAAAATTTTGAGGAAATTAATTCAAAATAATCAATTTTGAGTTAATTAAAAATCAATTAAATGATAAATTCGATTTTTCCTCAAAAATTAAATAATTTCGACCGTGATGATTAAAGATTAGTTAAATCTTTATGAACAGGGGTCGAGCCAACTAGCTGTTGGAGATTTTACCTATAAATTAAATGTGAGTGTCAATCTGTCTTTTCATCCGATCTCTGAATCGTGTACTAAGCTTTCAACCTCTCTTGTATACTTTTTTGAATTAATGCAAAAGTCTTTGGAGTTTCAACGTGCAGTGGTGTTCCTTTTCGTGAATTTATGGTAACATTGTTTTAATTTATGCTTAATGTTATGTGAAAACTATCTATCAATAACTCTTTTAGAATAAACTAAATACATGTATCTTATTCAATTTGTTGGATTTAGGGTAACATTTTTAATTTTGATCGAAGTAGCAGGTATCTCTATTTCTTCAGAATTTCATTGTTGTTCTATTTCTTTACTTGGTTTGATGGTTGATCTAGTGTTTGCAGGAAATCTTTCAAGTTTTCATTGAGCATTTGAGGATTGTTTTTGGTTGGACCAGCCAAATTTTAGCGTATATTTTCTGAAGAGCCTACTTCACATAAGCCCCAAGACTTATCTTAAGATTAAATTATTTTTCTCTTAGGGTGTTTTTAGCATTTTTAATTTTGATCGAAATAGCAAGTATCTCTACTTCTTCAGAATTTCATTGTTGTTTTATTTCTTTACTTGGTTTGATGGTTGATCTAGTGTTTGCGGGAGATCTTTCAAGTTTTCGTTGAGTGTTTGGTATAGGTCTTGGTTGGACCAACCAACTCTCAGTGTATATTTTCTGAAGAGCCTACTTCACATAAGCCCCGAGACTTATCTTAAGATTAAATTATTTTTCTTGTAGGGTGTTTTTGGGCTAGTATCTCTCCAAAATTTTCAAAACTTAATTTTTAAATATTTTGTGGAAAACTAATACATCTGGCTATTGAGAGCCTTAGATTATCAGATCTGGGAGCAGAGTTGGATTCATACTCCTCAGGTCTGATAGATCTACCATCTTTGTACATAGATCTGTAATTTTTTTAGGTTTTCTGACTTGGATTTCTGGGGTTTTATTTATTTTTGTATATTTGGGTTTGGGTGTTTTTGTTTTTGTTTTTGCAGGTGCAGATATTATATATATATATATACTATATATATATATATATATATATTATATTATATTATATATATTATATATTTGAAGCCAGGATCTAGGCCCTAGAGAGTAAGATTTAGCCTCAATATCACTTTGCACGGACATTATTTAAAAAAGATTTTACAATCTGAAGGGTGTCAAATTTTCTGAGGATTTCATAAGTTTTGTGAAAGGAAATTTGAAGCAGGAATATATCATTTAAAAAAAATATAAATTTTTGGGTTTATATTGAGGTTTTTGGGCTACCATTTTTTTCTTGTCTGCTGACTTATTGAACTTGTCTTTTTTGCTGCATGTTTCTCCTCTCCGGAAAAGTCCGATTTTTTTCCTTGTTTTGTTGTTGCATTTTTTAGCTGCCTATATTTTGTTTTCCTTCTCTTCATCTCTGCGCCCTCATCTCCTTGCTGCCCGAATTCTCCTTCTCCATCTGCCATACACTGCTTGTTTCTTCTCCTCCCGCAGATCTTCCTTTCCTCTACGCTGCCATTCTTCCTTGCATTCCTTGAATCTTTTCCCTTATGCCGTTGCTACATCCTGCGTCCTCATTGCTCCGTTGCCCGAGCTCCCTCACCCGCTGCCTTCTCCTGCATATCTCCATACCCCTTGGCCTTGTAGTTCGTTGGCTTACCCCTCAAGCTCCATTTCGTTGCTGCCGCTGGCTTAAACCTGCAAAAAATAAAAACAATTCGATTCCTTCGTTTTGTTTCTTTTACATTGTCTTGATATAAGTTAGGGTTAGATTCTTTGATACAATTCAATTTTTTTTGTTTTGTTTTGTTGCTTTTCATTTTAATTTTTGTTTTTTAATTTTTTTTATTAAAAAGGGAAAACTTAAAACATTTTGATTTTAGTTTTTTTGTATGAGTTTGATTTCTTTTAGAAATTGAATTTCAATTTTTTAATCTTTGCTTTGCCTTTTTGATTTTGATATTTTTTGATATTTGGATTTTGCTTAAAATAAAAACAAAAACTTAAAAAAAAGTTCATTCCATTTTATGTGACTTTGATCAAAAGAGGAATTTGCGCTTTCACGTAAAAAACTTTAAATTTTTATGTGGCCCTTGGCCCATTAAAATTTAAGTTATTAAACCCTTTTGATTTTTCACTTTTGTCACATTAAGAAACTTAATTAATTATTTGCCACATTAAATTTTTCTCATAAAACTTAACGCATTAAAAATTGCCTAAGGAATAATTAAATTTTAATCTAAAGTTTCTTGGGTTTTTTATTCGTGTTAGGGGTTTTTGGCCTTTAAAATTTTAAGGGGAAATTTTGTGGTGTTAAAATTTTTAATTTCTCTATAGTCAAACACTCTTAATTTTTTTTAAATCGTGTCTGAAGATTGACTATAGAAAAGCGACGATTTTTTTCTAGATTTGAGTCATTAAAGAAAAATCATTTTAATTCTAGGATTGTGAATTGCTTGGCATTTGAATTTCATGGTTTTTTATGGTATTTAAATTTTCAAAATTTAATTGCTAGAATATTTTGCATCCTAAGGTTTTGAGCATTTTCTTATGTTTTGAACATCTATTTAGATTGCTCATCGTTTTAATTAGCTCTAAGCGTGATCTAATTACTTGAATTATTTAATGATTGTTGCATGTTAATTATTTTGTGAATATTTCGAGTAATTATTAAAGTACTGTGTCATGGAATTGTGATAAATTGCATATATTTTGTTTCCTAAGCCAAGTATTTTTTTAAGCATCTGTTGGCATTGATATTAAGTTGTAAAGAAGTTTTTGCTCTCTGAGCTATAATTGTATCAAAAAGATTTGAAGTAAGATTGTGGTTTAATTGTGATATTTTAAGGGGTTTATCTTTCAATCTTTGTCTAGTAAAATGAGCATTTCATTTTGGTGATTAAGGGATTTTCTGACATAAACATTTCTAATCCTCTAATCTAACTTCATCTCATCATCTCGTGCATTTGCGTATAAGTTAGTTTTGCATAAATAAAATTTGCTTCCAAGCATAAGCTTGGTCGATAGGGAGATAGGTAGCCATTGATCTTTGCTTGAGAAGCTTGCTTTTAATAGTACTTAAAACGGTGACCTTGCAGTTGTCAGATCCACAACTCTCTGTAGCGTTGGAGGCACTGGGTACGTTAAACTTTTCAGGCGAGGTATCATTAATCACACCTTAGTGTGCTTGGTTCCCAACTAATTTTTCTCCATTCCATTTCTGTAGGGTCTACCCACCATAGCCTGTTGTAGGGAGACAACTTAAAAAGAGATTGGGGATTAGGGTGACAACCCCCAATTTGAGTTGTTGTCGTGGTGCCTAGACATTCTGTGCGACAACATACACTATCCCTTTAAAAGATGAAAATGCTAAACCCTTTTGTCAAAAGTTTAGGCAGATAAATCCTAAGTTGGCCCCCTTAGTTCAAAAGGAGATTTCAAAGATGCTTGCAGCGAGAATTATTACTCAACCTAGGCATTCAACATGGAGTTCCAACTTGGTGATTGTTAGGAAAAGGAATGGGACAATTAGACTTTGTGTCAATTTTAGAAACCTTAATCTAGCATGTAAAAATCATAATTACCCTTTGCCAAACATGGAGACTATGTTGCAAACAGTAACGGGTTCAGGAATGATGTCATTGCTAGATGGTTTTTTTGGATATAATCAAGTATGGGTTAAGATAAGAAAGAAGACCAACACAAAACTACTTTCACCACACCATGGCATACATTCGAATACATTAGAATGCTGTTTGGATTAACTAATGATGGAGCTACCTTTCAGAGGGCCATGGATTATGCTTTTAAGGGTTTAATTGGTAAAATAATTGAGATATATCAAGATGATCTTACGGTTTTTTCTAAGGATGGTATCAATCATATAGATTATTTTAGACAAGTTTTTGATAGATGTAAAGAGTTTGGAATCTCCTTGAATCCTGCTAACTCTGTATTTGGAGTGACTGAAGGGAAGTTACTTGGTCACATCATCTTGAAAGATGGGATCAAGCTAGATCTGAAAGGGTTGAGGCAATCCAAAAGGTTCCTCTTTCTCATAATCTCAAATCCCTTCAGTCTTTCCTTGGAAATACCAACTTTCTTAGGAGATTTATTCCAAATTATGCGGAGATAGCCAAACCTATTCAAAGTCTTCTCAAGAAAGATGCTAAATTTTTGTGGAAAGAAGACAGTGAAAGGGGTTTCCAGGAAATCAAAGGTGATATTGCAAAAGCTCCCATTCTAGCTAGCCTTGATTATTCTAAAGATTTTATGTTCTTTTCTTTTGCTTCAGAGGATACAATTGCCGGTGTCTTGTTACAAAAGAATAAGGAAGGTCACAAACAACCTATTGCTTTCATGAGTAGAGCTGTTCAAAATTCTGAATTAAATTATACTACCATGGAAAAACAAGCATATGCTTTGGTCAAGTCTCTTCAACATTTTAGGACTTAAGTGGGTTATTTTAAAATCATTGCTTTTGTACCACATTGTTAAAGATGTATTAACTCAAACTAATTGCTTAGGGATTTGTGCTAGGTGGGTTACTAAGATCCAAGAGTATGACTTGGAGATTAGACCCACTAAGTTGGTCAAAGGTCAAGGATTGGCTGAAATGTTGACTGAAGGAAATGAAAAAGCTCTTGGTTTGATTTTTGTGAATGATTTATCTTCACCTGAGCTGCAAAGATTAGGAGAGCAGGATTGGTGGTACAAGGACATCATTCATTATTTGTTAAATCTTACATGTCCTGACCATTTAGTTGTTCATAAAAGAAGGGCTCTTAGATTAAAAGCAACAAAGTATTGCTTTATGAAAAATGGCCTCGAATGGAGAAATCCAGAGGGTATTATACTTAGATGTGTTGATGAAATTGAGTCTAAGAAGTTAATTTCCGAGTTTCATTCAGGATTTTGCGGTGGTCATTATGTTGCAAGAACTATCGCCCATAAAATTCTTAGAGCTGGCTATTATTGGCCTTCAATCTTTTTTGGTGTGCACAAGTTTGTTAAAAGTTGCCAATTCTGTCAACTATTCACTGGGAAATAGAAGTTGCCTGCCTTGCCTTTACAACCTATAGTTGTTGAGACACCTTTTTAGCATTGGGGTCTGGATTTCACTGAGAAATTTCACGAAAATTCTAGCAATGGCTACTCATGAATTTTAATTGCTACAAATTATTTCACTAAATGGGTTGAAGCCATTCCTGCTAAGAATGCCACTGAAAAGGTTATTATGGATTTAATTGAAAGTCACATCATTACTAGATTTGGTGTCCCAGCTAAAATCACTACTAGTAATACCAAAAATTTTAGTTTTGCTGAGTTTTCATCTTTTTTCTTCAAGTATGACATTGTATTATCTCATTCATCTAACTACTATCCTAAGGGTAATGCCCTTGCTGAATTAAGTAATAAAAATCTTATAACCATTATCAAGAAGATAGTAAGAGATAATAAGTGGTCTTGGGATAACAAAATCAAGTATGCATTATGGGCACACAGAATTACAAAGAAAAAAGCTACTGGTAAAAGTCCCTTTGAATTAGTTCATGGCACGGATGTAACTCTACCTGTGCACCTTAAATTGCCTTCTTACCAACTCCTTCAATATTTTTCCATTGATAAAGATGTTATCCAAAATAGAATTGATCAAATTGTGGAGTTAGATGAAACTCGAAGAAAAACTTTTGATAGCATGTGCAAAAATCAATCTAATGTTAAGAAAAGTTTTGATAAATCTTCTCGAGCTAGATCTTTGCAGGTTGGAGATATGTTACTACTTTGGAATCACATAAATGAGAAACCAGGAAATCACAAGAAGTTTGACAGTTTGTGGCTGTCTCCTTACATTATCAGAGGCATCGCTAGACTAAATTCCTTCCACTTGAGCACATTGGATGGTGAACCACTCGAAGAAAAACTTTTGATAGTATGTGCAAAAATCAATCTAATGTTAAGAAAAGTTTTGATAAATCTTCTCGACTAGATCTTTGCAGGTTGGAGATATGGTACTACTTTGGGATCGCAGAAATGAGAAACCAGGAAATCACAAGAAGTTTGACAGTTTGTGGCTGGGTCCTTACATTATCAGAGGCATCGCTAGACTAAATTCATTCCACTTGAGCACATTGGATGGTGAACCACTTGACTTACTTGCGAATGGCCAAATGCTCAAAGATAACATCAGATGCCATAGGTCACCCTTTGTGTTGTATTTCTAACCCTACTCATTAATTATTTCCATTTTCATTTCAGTATTTAATTTCATAGATTATATTTTGTTTTTAGTAGAACTTCTATTTCATGTGCTTAATGCTATATGGTGATTTTTGGATTATATTTGGATGGACGCTACTTATACGATTTTGTGTGTTGTTTGGGTGCAGATTCTGGATTCTCACATTCTTTCGATGAAGCAATGTTTCCCCAAGTAGAGCCAGATGTTGACCACTCCATATCAACTACCCTATAATAGTACACCATTTTTTTCGCGAAAGGGATTTCATCATGTTCTAGTGTTCAGATCATCCATTATTCATCATTAGTCGACAATCTGTCAAATTTGTAAACCCATTTTGCATGTTTGTAATATAAATTATCTTAGTAAGACCATATGTTTGTAACAAGCTAGGTAACCCTATTATTTTGGTAACGATTTCCAATCGAGGAGGTTTTTCGTTTCACTAATTCATCTGTGTTTGTAAACACAAATGATCAACAAATTTTTTCCCTTTAACCTCACCCCAAAGCTAGGGTGGATTTTGTCCTCAAGATCTTAGGTAAGTCCTAATGTTCTAGTTGAGTCTTCTATAAAGTGATTTGAGAATAATTTTAACTAATTGGCTAAATTATTTTATTACAAATCACTTGGTCTACTAGATCATATTGAGTCACTGAATTGAGGAAAATAATTGAAGGTTTATAAAGAATGGGTTTTCCCCTTTCGAGTGTTAAAATGTAATTATCCTATGTAAATAATATTTTAGTCATGATGCTAAAATATTAGAGGGTTGGAAAAAAATTATTAATCCCCTCATGTGTCAATTAATTAAATTTTCTGGCAAAAATAAATTAAAAATCTTAAGCCATAAATTTAATTAATTAGAGTTAAATTTAAGTCTTAGGAAAAAATAAATTTTCCAAAATAAAAATTTCATGGGTTTTATTGATTAATTTTTGGAGGACCCCACCAAGAGAATATTGAAAATTTCAAGAAAATTTTGACCTTTGGGCGTTGGTGGTTAAATCAAAGTCAAATTTTTGAAGAAGAGCTAATTAAACATGAATTAAAAGAGAAATTCGAAAATTCTTCATAAAATAAATATTTCGACGTGGAAGATTAAAGATAATTAAATTTTTATCAACGGTCGAGATTACTTTGATAGGGATCAAACCAACTAGGCGTTTGGAGAATTTATCTATAAATTAGAGGTCATTTGTTTCACAAAGTATCCGATCATTGAATCGTGTACTTGCTCTTGAAGTTCTCTTGTAATGTTTTCTGGAATAATAAAAACGCAAAGTCTTTGGGGTTTTCATTGATGGCATTGTTTCTCTTCTGCATCTTATGGTAATATTGTTTTTAATGTTCTGATGATTAATATTTTTATAAGTTGCTGGTTAATATCCTTTATGGAATAATTTATTGCACAAATATCTTGCATAGACTATTGGATTTAATATAACATTTTGATTTAATTGAATTAGCAGATATCTCTAATTCTTGAAGACTACATTGTTATTTACATATCTATTGATTTGAGAGTTTGATTTTAAGTGTGCATAAATCATTTATATTTGAAAAATTGGGATTTTGGGAAAGTCCTCGGTTGGATTAGCCAACTTCCAGGGCATAAGATTTGAAGAGCCTTCCAGATTTAAATTCTAAGACTTGATGAATTTCCTCTTGTAGGGTTTTCTGGACTAGTTACCTCATTTAAAATTATCGTTTATCCTTTATAAACTATATTTAATTGATAGATCTGGCTGGGAAGAACTTATGTCTATAGATCTGGGAGTGGAGTTGGACTCATACTCCTCAGATCTGGTAGATTTTTTTATTTGTATAGATCTGAAGTCTTCGTAGAATAATTTTGAATTTCTAATATCTGGGTTCTAGGTTTTAGTTTTTTTTTGTACATATTTGGGATCTGGGGTTTTATTTTTATTTTGTGCAGGTGTTGATCTGAAATCATTCAAGGATAGTTTTGGAATTTGAGACAACTCTAGGCCTTGGAGGGCAAGATCTAGTCTCAAATCTTTGTTTGCAAGGCTAAATAATTTGAGATCATTCAGTAAAAATTTCAGATCTAGGGTTTCATAAATTTCTAAAGATCGATTGATGACAAAATTACATGTCTGATTTAACTGTTGTGCAGAGGTTTCTGAGATATTTTATTTTATTTTTAAGGCTAGAAGCAACCCTCAAAGCCTCCTTGGCACCCCTGTCCAGGTCTGCAGCCCTCACGTTGACATATTTCTCTTCCGCTGCAACTTCCAGGCAACCTTCCTTTGTTGTTTCTCCTCTTCCCACTTGCCCAGGTTTCCTTTCAGACCTACGACAAGCCTTTCTCCCTCTGCCGCAACTCTCTTATCTCCTTTATTCCTCCGTTCATCCCCTGTCCAAGCTTCCTTTACAGCTCCCTCATCTCTTCCCTTTTCAAGCCTCCTCCTCCTTCGCCTTCCCTGTCGACTTTTTCCTCAAAACCTCACGCTGCCACCTCGCACCCTTGAAGCAACTCTTTTTTCCTTCACGTAGGCCTGATTTGCCTCTTAAATTTTTAACGCTGCCCTTCTTTTCTCACTGTCACCTTACAACAATATTGGTCTCTCTCTTGGCGCGGCCTCTTGGTCTTCAAACTTTCAAAAATTCTTCACCTTAATCGCTGTCATAAATTTTGTTTCCCTCACTGTGGTGAAAATTGGAATTTTTTTTTCTGAGTTTAGTCAAGGTTTTGACATTCAGAATCCAAAGTGACTAGTTGATTTTCTGGGCTGATCTATTGTTGGACTTTGCAGAAAAGATTGGACAAAGACTTCTGTTTCCAGGTAGCGTATTAGTGGAGAAGTTTGGCAAATAGTTTCAAGGCCTATGGCCTTAGGTTTTGACTCCTAAACCTTTGATTATCTCACTGTTTACTACAACAGTCCAATCATTTCAAAACAGTGGCATTAAACACATTTAAAACACTGAAGAATCATTAAAGAACAATTGGGCATTTAATTGATTAATTCCATCCTAAATTTGGGTAACTGTCATAAGATTTCAGAGTGCTGATCTAGCTGTTTGCAATGGGTATTCTTCGCTGTCATAAGTACTTTTTGCTGCTCTTATTATCTCTGAAACATAACTTTTGTCACAAAATCAAAATTACGAAATTTCAAGTGATTTGAATTCATTGGTAAAAGAGAACTGTTTGCATCAGCAGTAAGGCTGAAAACAATTTGTTAACACTGCTGTTTGGATAGTTTTACATAATCTGACTTCACACACACATAAGCTCACATCACAAAAACACTTATTTTTGGTATCTTATCTCTACTTGCTCACTGTCATCAGAAGTAAGATAAGGAGGGAAATTTCTGGGTTTGTTTTCTTTGCATTTAGTTTCTCATTGCTATCCTAAATGCTCTTTTATGTCATTTGAAATCCAAACAATACAGTCAAATTGCTTCCAAAAGGAAATTGAATAATTTGGGCTTGTTTTTTGTGGCATTTGGCATAGAGGTATCTCTCTATTGAGAAATTAAAACTTTCAAAACTGTTTTGGCACTCGGAATTAATTAGCTCTTTTGCTTAAAGAACATTTGTTTTACGCACTTGGTCTCATCAGATTGGCTATGTTTTACACAAAGATGTAATGGCCAAAGGCCAGATCAGATTGGCTATGTGCGACAGTTGATCTACTAGAGGATCAAACAACTCTGATACCAATGTAATGAACAAAGTTCGTATACACAACATAAATACTCAGAAAATCTGTTATATGTAAATATCCATGATAGGATAATAATATATTTATATAAATATGTATAGAAGATACGAGATATAGATGAAGTCACAAATGAGGGTTTCTTTATATTCCTAGGTGGTACCCTTTTTAATGCATGGTTTTGTCCTTAGGGATATGCCTCTTTAGTAATAATCATGTTTAATTTACTATATTTCATTACTCTTTATATATATATATTATTATATTGTTCATAACAGAGGAGATCCAGGGTCACTTGGAGAGCACAAAGGAGACAAGAATCACAGTGAGAGCAAGGGCGCAAAGGAAGAGCAGGAACACTAGCATAAGGTTTTCAGCAGGGGGAAGTTGGGAGAAGTTTCCAGACGAGATTTCTGTAGAGATTTACAGTATTCTCAGAGTCAAATAGAGGGCAAATTTATTTGTAGAAAGAGAGCCGAGCAAGCAATGCGAATAGCCAGTTTACCTAGTGAGAATTGTTGGAGCAGTAAATTCCATTTCCAGTTGTCGGAATAATTCCTAGAGGAGGCGCGAGTAGCTTCGGAGGACAGAGGGAGGCATTGTATTCACCGAAACTAATTTTAGGAAGCATTCCCAGTTCCCAGTGCGAGTTGCAAGAAGAGCATGCAAATTTGCTAGAGGAGGCTGAGTTGATTTTTGAAGAGGAAACTTTGTGTTTCTAGTTCAATTTGCTAGTTGGAGTAGTGGAGAAAATTTTTATGGAGCTTTACTAGCGTCAGAAAATAGATTGATGTACTCTCCAATCACTGAAGAATTTTAATAATAAAACCCTCATTTGCAGATTGGTTTTCCCTTCAAAGTTTTTCCAGGGATATTTGTCCGAAAATACTGGTGTTCTATATTTGCGTGTGTGCATATTTTCTCACTTCCTATGGTATTTATTTTTTGTGAAGTTGCAGTTGTGTTTTATTCAGTATTTGTTGCAAGTTAATTGCAATTGACAAATAATCAAAATTTCACACCCCCTTCACTACCCACGTCCTTGGGATGGGGGTGCGCCTAGAGAAAAGTTTTCCAAGCCCCTCTTTTCGAAGAACTTTGTAAAACACATCTTGAAACATTTTGTTGAGTTGTGTGAGACATTTTGCAAGAAGGGGGGCTTGTGGTTTTCCCTGCCCTAAATTCCTAATGCATAAAAAATTAATAAAAGCATAAACAAGTTTAAGAAGACAAACAACTTAGTAAATTACTAAACTTAATTCACCTCTACATGTACATCTCTCTTGTTTGACATTTATAAGTTGTTTAGTATTGGACTTTAAGATGTGAGTGAGCCATGATTTTCCTTGGTTACCCATGAGAGTGACTTTGACGTAGATAGTGACACTCCCTTGATGGTCTTGATGCCTTCTTGCAACAAATGGATGTAGAGGACCATTTAATGGCATTGACTCCTCGATGCTTATTTGATATTGATTTCTTTTAGCTACTTGTAGTTTTCACTGTCCATCATTAGTTTTCAATTGATGACGAAGTCTTCGACTTGTCACTCTTCACTATTTTTGACTGGCTTTAATTTACTATTTCAGAGTTCAGTATCCACTATTTATTATTTACTTAGTACAATTTGGAATTTGAATCAATGTATTTCATTTTGTTAGAAGTTATAATTTTTAGCTTTTGATGTGCATGTGTCATTGATTCAATGCGAAATATGATTATAGTAATCATAATTGATGAATCATGTTTCTATCATTTACAAATTTAAGTTTAGAATTTACATTGCACAATGATGAATTCATGTGGGATGAGTTATTGTTGATATTTTTATTTTCTAAATAATTTTAGAGACGACCCCCCCTATGCTGCCCTGGACATCCTTCTGTTTCTGACGAATTTCCCTAAAATTTGGGATGTATCTCCACACGTTCTCTATGTGCGTTTTGTTGCTTCTACTCTTCCATGTCTTGGAAACTTGGGGGAAAATTGCATTGAGGTGATTTTGAGAGGTTAAAAGATTTAGTGAATTCTTGCATTCAATGAGAATAGTTGAGAAATTTAGTGGATTATTGGTGGTGGCAATAGAAATTTGGGTAGAGATTATTTTGATGGTAGTGGCAATAGAAATTTGGGCAAAGATTAATTTCTTGGCAAACAAATGACATATGGAAGATTCATATGAAGTCATATCTCCATGACAAGAAGTTTTGGTTGGTAGTTAGTAAAAGGGACTGAAATGTCACACACTAGAAATGACTTGATGACAAAGTAAGCTAAGTGATACCTTTGAACCTTGGGGATGAAATGTTGCATTGGGTTTTTGACATTATGAAGGAGATATTATAATTTTGTGTTAATGTATGAGGAAAAACCATGGAAAGTCAAAGCACTATGTTAGCAATGCAATCATGTGAAGATTATAAAGGAAATATTGGTTCCAAACGCTTGGATGTCGAATTGTAATGGAAGGTAAATCCTACCTTACAAGCATCATCAACGGAGCACTATTTGTTCAAGCACCTTTTGGGCATAATCCAATACCATTCCCTGCTCCTATTAAAGTGACAACCTTTTTATAGGCTTGCAACTATGATACATGTAGGCCTTAAGCTTGCTATAAAGGGCATTAAACTTTTTCATGGACATTGATTGATAATCCTCCAAGAAGAGATGAAAGATACTCAATACATTATCATTGATGAGATGAGCTTTATAGGATCTAAACTTTTCGTGCAAATTGATAGACACACGTGTGAGGGGTTTTTAGAAAATAACAATTACATAGTAGGTTATTGATCAACACTTCTTATTGGACACCTAGGTCAACTAACTCTAGTAATGGACAAACCATTGTACACAAGACAACTCCTAGAAGGTCTTTATGGTCAACCTTTACATTGTCATAAAATTGGGAACAATATTACATCAAAAGGGCAATGATGGCACCCAGGTCCTCTTTCACTAGATGTTGACAAACATTTAGAATGCCACTCCAATAATAGAATATTGGAACATCCTTATATGTAGGATTAATTTGTTGAAAGGGCAATGATGACACCTAAGTCGATTTTCACCAAATGTTAGCAAACATTCAAAATGGTACTTCAAAAATGGAGGATTGGAACATCATTCTGTGTAGGACTACCATTTTTTAATCCATGGTAGAGCTTAAAGCTTTGACACATCAATACATGTCTTCCCAACAAGCATTCTTGCCAACAAAAATAATAACTACATTCTCTAGTCATTGAATCACATGTAATATTGCTGAAATCCTTAGTCATGTATAAGCACAACAGGAGGAAAACCACTAATTGGAAAACCAAATAGTAATACATGTAGGGAAGTGGTTATGTTGTCTTGCAGTTTGTGGATCAAAGCGTGATTGGTAAATGGAGCTCTCAGAGTGGTCATGCAAATTGCATACACATGGATCTAGGCCTCCAATGTTGCTACCATATGTTGTTGCATTTGATACTTACATGGGTCATCCATGGAGTCAAACCCAACCAACATGTTCCTATTCCACCCATAAAATGTGGTGAAAAGAAATAATCCCCCTTAAGGGTATTTGACTATACATAAATCCCAAGGTTGAAACTATCAATGTCAACCATTGACATTGGAAACACTGAATGTCAAGGAAATCCCAAGGTTGAATCTATCAATGTCAACCATTGACATTGGAAACACTGGATGTCAAGGCTTGACATTCTTGACAATGAAACATTTTTGCCGTATAGAAGCAATGCACTTAATCAAGAAGACAAACACAACTACAATAATCCATTTCGATCCGTTCAACATGAGCACAAATTGGGATTTTGTCCCTTTCATTTCACAACACTGTCAACAAATCTTAGCAAAAAGATACAATGGCTTCCATTTCAAGAATTGAAAAATATCCAATGCATGGCAACATCCAAAACAAATATCTAGGGCTTCCCTTTCTGTAATTGCACTGAGAGGCGTATTCTACAACCCAATATGAGGGAGATGTGTAGTTCCTTTCGTGCTTAACTTGGAGTTGACATATGTCCCTTTAAAAATAAAAATAAAATATTCACTAAATAAAAAACAATGTTGGCTATTATGAAAAAACAAAAATAAATATACATATTTGGTTAGTTTCAATTAAAAGCATTATAAAACATCAATAATATCATTCTCATTGTGTTCGCTTGGTTTATTGATTGTTAATATTACAACCCAATATGAAAGAGAGTAATTCCTTTTGTTCTTAACATAGAGTTGACATGTGGCATTTAAGAAAAATATATTAATAACAAAAAATATTTCATTTTCAACCATAAATAAAATATTTCGATTTGCATATGGAGTCACATAGTTTTATATCAACTTTATATAGAGAGAGATAAAGTAATTGAAATTAAAAAAAAATCTTATATTTTGATTGCAGAGTGTGAAGAAGATGTGTAATTCTTTTACTTTATTTTTAAATGTAGGCCTTAAAGTAAAATATTTAAATTTCCATCTTAGTAATATATTTCAATATCAACTTCATATATATCTATATATAGAGAAAGTAAAAAACAAATAAAGATAATATTGACTTTTTATTGTTGACCTTTCTTCAAGTTTCACTCCAAAAAAGCTTTGCACCTCAAGATATTTGTTCCCTTTTGGTGCTTGATAGATCTAGGGTTAAAATGGATCTACGTTGGTGTATCCTTCTCCAATTCCCTTGGATGTTCTATTTTCCAATTTTGGGGATATGCTAGGTGAATACATTATTAGTTAAAAATTAGAAGGAAAAACAATTGAGCCTTTGATCCTTACGTCTAAAATAATTATAGTTAGGCTCCTAGTTTTCTTGCTTTGAGTGTTTTGAATAAACGATGAGTTAAAATTAGAAGGAAAAACAAAATTGAGTCTTTGACCCTTGTCCCTTGTTACTCTTCATATCAACAAGGGTACATTCAAAATTTTGCAATAGTATTCACCACCACTATAAGCCCAAGGTCACACATCAAAAACATTGTAACAACCATGTGTGGCTTCATTTTAGGCATCCTATAATTGTGTCTTACTGTCTATATCTTGTTGTGTTGGTCGGACCATGGCCAATCCCTTGGAGTTCATCTCAGGTTCCTTTCGCCCTTTATAGAATTGGAGGGCCTTAAGTGGGCTTACTTGAGGGCTCAAGGTTTCATGGGAGCTTTCTTTTGTAGGGGCCATCACTGGTGTATGGGCTAGTCCAACGCACATTAAGGTGCACCTATGTCTTACCACATGGTTAGAGTCTCTAGAGTTTGTAGGTGGCCTTGGCTTTGTTGCAGTAACCCTCAAAAAATTCTCATGTATGGCAACCATTAACAACCTTCATAGTTCATGAGGTAGTTCATAGTTTCTAATGCAAAGTGGTCTTGATGGTAAAAAAAAGCTAGCCTGATCTCACATTGTTTAGCTTGATGAGAGGAGTCCATGCCATGTAAATTTTTTCCAAACGGTGACGATATTGGCTAGTTACAACTTGGTCAATGTTAGTCAAACATGCCATACAGGTTTTCAAGTGGTAGAACAAGGTCAACGTTAGGAAGTTTGGTATATGCATTATGTCAAAGGTCATTTCTAGAACGCTCAGAACAAAATCCAAGTGTCAGAGAATTTCCAGATTCCTACAACATAAGAGAACCAACACAGTGGATGGATTATGTGGCCGGGGAAGAGATGATGTGGCAATGCTAGGCAAGATATGGAGATTTGGAGGCATACCCAGTTTATATCAGGGTACGTTTCAACATACCCAAGTTTCAAATTAGCTAAATTCAGTAGAGTGTTGAAGATCGAGAGAACATGTGGCTAAGTCAACTTTACTATGGAGTAAAATGTAAATGAACTAGCCATGGGAGAGTCAACTAGCCGTTGGAGGTACTTTGGACTGGGAAGCTAAGGAATGAATTGCTACTATTCTTCATCTTTGACCATTCCGGTCCATTAGCAAAGGTAATCTTGGACCAAATTGAGCATTGTGAACCAATTTAACCCCTTGGTGAGAAAATTATTTTTTGTAATGTAATATTTTATGAAAAATGCTAAGTCTCCAACATGTGGATGACTAATAATTTTTTTTCTAGAGAGTCCAACTAGCCATTAACTCGCTGCTATTTTCTTTTATAAAAGGCTAGCCTCCCCTCTAGCAAAGATTGTTGTTATCTTATGAGATAAGCTCCATCAATAAAGAGCTCATTTTGCAAACCATTGTTCAATTTACTTTTTATTTTATTCATTGTATGGGGTGGATTTTACTAGTTATTTTCTTCTCGATTTATTGTTGTATCCAGGCTATAATCTAATAAGTTTTCCAATAATTAAAGATCACACAAAAGCTAACAGTTTGAGCCACCCAAGGGCTGCAGAATCGCATGGAGAAAACAAACTAGGGGGAACACTGCTTTGATTTTCTTGTTTGCAGGTGGATCACTTCAACATTTTTCGAGGAAGATTCAACTAGAACCAAGTTCATTTTTCAGCTCTAAATCAAGTTGGAGGTCAAAGAACACCACATCAAGGGGCCACAAGTGGAGGCGAATTCTCTAAGATGTCAAGTCTGCTTCATCAACCAATTAGAAGATCGACTTAAGAAGGCACTGGTTTCACATTCTAGTGAGGTAAGCATTGCTTGGTACAAGGTATAATTCTCAACAACCACTTTAGCTTTAAAAAACTCTGGAACTTTATTTTCCACACCAGAATAGGAATCATACTTGCTGACTTTAACGTTGTTTTATCTTAATAGCAAGTCTAACTTTGTAGAAATTAATAAATAATGTTAGATTTGAAGCCGAGGTTAGATACATTGTTTTTAGATATTATTGGGCATATCTTACACGGCGTATCTACTAAATTGAATGCAAATTTGAACCTTTCACTGGCTGTACCATACAAAATTTGCACCAAACTCGAAGATTTCAACATCCCAACAAGCAACCTTCAAAAATCTTGTTTAGTGACTTGATACTCTTCTTCCTTCCCGATTCTACTATTTTAGAGTAAAAAAAATTTAAATTCTAGCCATAATGAAAATATATGTTAGATCTAGAAAATTTCTGGGCACTTTTCCTAGATGGATTTAATTCCATTCTTCAGAAAATATAATTTTCAGCTTGTTAGAAATTGCTTCTTTTTACTGTTAAAGGTTGGCAAGTGGGCTTAAAGGATTCATTTAACATTCACCAACCTCCCCACCTCTAGATCTGTAATCTAGGAGTGTTTTGAGACTTATTGGGTGGCCAAATTAGGCAAAATACGTTGTTGTCCTTGTTATTTTTGCAGTTTGATATAACTGAACAGAAAGTTAATTTGTTCCATAAATCCTCAAACCATCAATCTAAACTGAAAAATGAGATCACGTTTGGAAATAATTTTTCTTGTCCATCAAATTTGAGTGGTTATATGTGATATTTGAAATCATATGGTGTTATTTTTTATTTTAGTTATTTGCTGGATAATGATACACAAAAATAGCGGGATGACCCAAAGAATTAACTTCACCTTTCCTTGACCCCATTTAAGGAACTAGTCCTATTTGGAGTTTGGTTGGGGTATGTATTGCGGCTCCTTCCTTGACCTTTTGGGAGGAAGTTGGATCTAAATAGTGGGGGCTTGGGAAGATGGTAGTGGGTCTCTGCCTTGTGTGTGCCAACTCCAGTAGGTTTCTTGGACCTTAGCATCCTTGCTAATCAGATCAGTAACATCCACAAAGGACGTCTTGTTGGGCTTCTAGTTTGCTTGCTCTGAGTGTTTTGTTTGAACTTTGATACGCCTTAATAACATCTTTGTTGGATCACTATTTGCATCAACATGCTCTTCTTTGCCATTGTTGTTGTCTTTTCTTGGAGTTATTTTTGTGACAACATTGTGGAATTAAACATTCCAATTGTGATTGCTCGTGCATAAGCTCATTTGTGGGAACTGCTGATTTCTTTGCTTCTTTTGAGGAAGTTTTTGCGGAGCTTAATTTTGGTTTTCTTGGAGGCACAATTTTGAAAAACTCTCCATTGGGAGCTTGTTTGCGCCTTTTTATGGTGCTTATCTTGTTTTCATAGGCCATCACTATATTACCTATGGAATTAAACAACAAGTGGAGATCATTATAATGCTTATTTGGCCAATAATGGCCATATCTTTCCTGTGTATATTAAGGGGGGATGTTGGGATATAATATATACTTGGTCAGATGTCTTGAGTGTTTATTTGTGGATACTTTTAGCGACCACCTTATGGTCTCAAGGGTTGTCATATTTCACCACCTTTCCTTTTCTATGTTTGCAAGGGAATGTTAGTGTTAGGTTGGAGTCTCTTCTTGGTGATGTGACCCTTTAAGTGGTGCTTTGTGGTCCTATCGAGTTTTGATTGCAAATCTTTATTGGGTGGCTTATGGTCACATGAGTATTTAGCAAGGCGACCTAGTGGTCCCACACCTAAGGTTAGGGGTTGCATATAGGTTGCTCTAACACCTATATAAGAGTTATCTAATCCTCATTTGTAATCATCCAACCATTGTAAAATATACATTGCTATTCATAGCATAGTTTTAAAAACTAGTTGAGTTGAGCTGGAAATCGGCCAAACTAGCCTATTAGACCCTCTTGCATGCTAACCAGACCAAAAAATTCGATGCAAGGGCTGGTTAGGACCAATTAGGTACTAAACCAGCCGCTTTGTTACCTAACCGGTCCTAACTGGTTGGGTCTATAAAAACTGGCCCGGTTAGGTAAACACGTGGCTCGACGAGGCAATGGGTCTCGCGGGCGGTTTTAGAAGTGGGTTTTTTTCAAACCATGGGCAAGTTCCCTCCTAAATATGCTCCCTTAAGCTTATGAAACCATGCCTAAGCTCATATTTGCCTCACACATCTAATTTGTAATGTTTGTGAGCATATGAGAGCTTGAACAATTCTACAACAACATTGAGTTCTGGAGCAACAACAAGAAGTTGGAGGGTTTTTGTCATCTTGGAGTTGGTTTGGAGCTGTCTAGTAGAGTTGGCATCTTTGGGAGGAGGCTTTAGCAGCTGGTTTTCATTCCTAGGTATGATTTCTCTCTTGAAAATTTCCAGATTTGATTTCTGTCCTTGTTTTTAATTCCCCCCCCCTATTTCAAGTAAGAAACAACCCTTGTTTGTAGGTTAAATATGTCTATTTTTTGGTTTTGAAATTTATCATAGGTTTTGCATTTTACTTTGATGCATTTTTCTTTTCTATTTGCAGATTTCTTTCAATTTAAGTCTGAAATTTCAACATCCACCATCACACCAAAAGCCAAAGATGCTGCATGGGTTCATTATGATGTTGTTGATGGAAAAATGTTGTGCAAAATTCAAATATTGCAAGCACCCAATGGTAGGGGGAGGCATCTATGGTTGAAGCAACACTTGGCTGGTATAAGAGGCAACATAATCCTGTCTGATGCACCAGATGAAGTCATAGGGGGCCTATTAGGGCAGAATACCTTGAAAAGTTTGACAAGTTTGAGGAGGTGAAGGATGGGGAAAAAACTATACAAGCAAAAGTTTGAGGAATGGTTGATTCATGTTGACCAATGATTTGAATTTTGTAGTAGGCTTGTGGCCTAGTACCTTGAAAAGTTTGACAAGTTTGAGGAGGTGAAGGATGGGGAAAAAGCTATACAAGCAGAAGTTTGAGGAATGGTTGATTCATGTTGACCAATGATTTGAATTTTGTAATAGGCCTGTGGCCTAGTAGCTTGAGTTATAGCATTGTTTTTGGACTCTAGGGGTCATCATTGTTTTAAAAAACGGCCGTTCCGAAACGGAAACGACCGAGTTGGTCCGATTCGATGCCCTCAGGACTGACTTGGTGGAGGAAACGGCTAGTTTGGCCGAGTCAGCCATGACTCGGCCGTTTCCTCCACCGAGTCAGTCCTGAGGGCATAGATAAACCAGGTAGATATGCTGTCATAGCATGATAGCTGTAGATACCACATAGATAGGAATCGGACATCGCATAGATAGGAAACAGATATCACATAGATAGGAATCAGACATCATATAGATAGGAATCAGATATCACATGGAAATCACAGGTGAATGAGGGCCAATGAGGCAGGACACTGAATTTTTCCAGTAATGTTTAGTACTCGAGAGAGGGAAGATGCTAACACATTGACCTGAATGAATTGCTGCCAGATTGAGGTAACTATAATAAAATTAGATAGATTTCAAACCGGCCCAAATTTTCTATTATTATGAAGTACGTTTGGTGGTTGGATGTGTAAATGGGAAACTATGACAAAAAGTAAAATTTAACTTGTCAATTGTTCACAAGAAAAGGAAGAAAGCATGTTAAAATCATTCTCCACTGTTATTTTCTACTATAGTTTACCCATTATAATAATCCTTAGGCATGCCCTGCATCATGTAAATAAAGTGAAGGTATAATTGGGAAAATCCTTTGAAAAATAATACTCATTTTAACTTTAAAGTCCTTTTATAAATGGTTTTCTTCAACTGACTTGATTGTATAGAGTAATATATGTTTGTGCTTGTGTGCATATGTGTGTACAAACACACATTGGGCGGTAGGTGCTGAGGAGATATGTATGCGTGTATACATATTATTGTAATTGATGGGTGGTGGGAAGATATGAATGCGTGTGTGTGTACATGCAACCCAACCTATTGGGGTGAGGATATAAGTGTGTGTGTGGGGCCCCCTGTCTGACTCTGAAGATGATGATCCAGAGATTGATCGACATGATCTTGGCTCCTCTGGCAGTAGCTACTAGCCAGTAGTACTAGTATTGGAGTCTAGTCACGTCACAATTTACTTTTGTTGTAGAGGCCATTTCTAGACTCCTTGGTTATGTGTTTTTTGTTTTGAGTCTTTGATCATGTATGACAGTTGACTATGTATTGCCATTGGGTACCATTTTGATATAATGGATTGGTTCATGAGCCTACTTTGATCATATGTTGTCTTCCTTATATTATTAATGCTGTGTTTGGAAACATGAATGGAAATCTTTAAAATTATGTTTTTTTTATAAAAAAATAAATATTTAATGTATTTTTTACAACGACCGAGTCATTGAAATCGAGCCGGCCGAGTCATTACCGTTTCGGAGTCGGAGTCGGAGTCGATCCTCGGCCGAGTCGGAGTCGGAGTCGGAGTTTTAAAACTATGGGGGCCATTTAGAAATTAGAACTTCATTGATTATGTATTTTGTTGATGATATGTCTTGCACTTTGTGCCATATTGATATCTGCACCCTTACATGGTATATAGATGATCATAGTTTGTATATTTTGTCTCTAATTGTTGGGAATCATGGTTTGTAACCTTAAAAGTAATTTTTTTTCCATTAAAAATTAATTATTTTATGTATTTTTTTCAATGCCGGTTTAGTGAATCCGGTTCGATTCTGTTTGATCCAGTTCTGGTTCGAATCCTGGTTAGACATGTGGCCGGTTCGAAACCCAGATCTGGTTTTTAAAAGTATGTCTGTGCCCTATCTCGAGGATAATTTTTTACCGGTGCAAATCTTTGTTCTATTGCATGTTGGGTTTCTCTTTACGAATAGTATATAATGGGTTGAATGATATTCTTGATTTGACTACCCTAATTCTAAGAACCTGTAATGTCACCAACTCAAACATTAAAGTTCACTATCATAATGTATCACATATTACAGTGCTACATTTAATAGTATTTAATGTCGAAGCTCGCTGTTCTCCTATCCAACATGAAATCTCTCGAGAACAACAGAAAGGAAAAGCGAAGCCATTTGTCCATCCTGATAATGCATCCCAGTTTCGTAATATTCTTAGGGTGAAGTTCCTGAGAGGGTTTTCAGTGTTGGGAACTTAATTCACAACTATTACCGTATTAGTCGGTAATTTTGATTGTTAAGCTAACCATTGCCCGGATAAGTATATGCAAATGTTAGCTGTTGACATGATAATGCTTTAGTGATTAAGTCATCTTATTTTCTGGTGGCCATGTCTACTTATGTTTTGAGAGGAATCATATAAACATGAAGGTTGATAATAATTCTATAATTTGCATCTCTGGACTATGGAAATATCTTGATTCCTGACTTTAGAGAAACTGTGAACTGTGCCAGAAGCACTTTTTTAGCCTTTCTGATGTTTATACCTTGTCCTGTTCTTTTTCATCTGCCTCTGTTACCTGGTTATCAAATGCCATAAAGCTAAAGTTGTCATTCTCTGAAGTGCTATGGAAACATGGGAAGTGCTGTATATAAGTACAAACAAATTGTTACCTGATTTAGACTTTGAACCTGAAGTGTCATTGGATATAGTGGCTTAACAGGGTCTAGATATTCAATGAATCAATTGTAGTGTATTCGTCAGTCAGGAAGCTTCACTGTATCAGAGTCATTTGCTTCTGAGATCCATTAGAGGTGTTATTAGGTATCGTAATGGGCCACTTACATCTGATTTCCAGGTCAACCTAGGGTCCCGTCAGATGGTTCTGTACACATCTTTAATTGTGGAACTGCATAAATATAAATGGGAGTAACTGTTTTGGGTGCTTTTTGTAGGATGATCCAAAGACATCACCATAGTCTTTGAATTGGGGTAACAATTATGTTAGTTGGCCAACCGTTTTGCTTTTGTCTAAAAGTGAATGATGCTTGTCATATTCTGGTGCTTTTCACTATTTATAGATTCAATTCAGTTACGTATATTTTCATGACTCATTTTTTGCAGATAGACCAATCCTAATTTAATTCTGAATAATTAAATGCATATTCTGGTGCTTTTCACTATTTATAGATTCAATTCAGTTACGTATATTTTCATGACTCAATTTTTGCAGATAGACCAATCCTAATTTAATTCTGAATAATTAAATGCATACTGATGGGAGGAGCACGTGGTTCATTCGGAACCATTTTATTTTTTTATTTTATTGTTTTCTGAGAGTATCAGCCGTAATTTCCTATGAAGGAAACTGTTGTCCTTGGATTGGCTTTTTATTGCTCCGATGCTATTACTGAATATTATTTGGCTGCTTTCTTTTGCAGGGAGATTGAGCCTCCAGCAGGGACGTGTAAGTTCCCGTTTTCTGTTTTGCAATATTCTTAATTTCTTGGCATGCTCTGTAGGTCAGGATCAGTGATTACTGATTTAGTATTGTGGAAGATTAATAGTAACTCAGGCAGCTCTTCTTCTATGACTTTTGATGTTTCATAGTTATTTCATTCTTCTTCTCTTTGGTCTCAGAACCTTTTGTAGGGCCAATTGTATCCTAGCTACAGAAAATAGTCGCATTTTAGATGCATATTGTTTGTGCTTGGGAATGAAATCTTTACGTGGATGAAATAATGTGGTAGTTTACAGCAATAGAAATCAGGCTTAGTTTGATCTGAAAATCCCTCTCTTTTACCTGCAGATTCAGATATAACAGGGAATGCTCTATATGGTGAACATTCAAATGGTTCAACTGGTAGCCATTTGTATCCATATCGTGCTATTCATGGTAATTCTCAAGCCAGACAGCTCCCAATTCCTGTCAATAGTCCTCTGGCATCTACTAACCCAGCTGATATTGATCACAATGAAGTGTCGGGATTGGGTGACCGATTTGGCTCACATACCCTTCCTGCAATTGAAACAGATCATCGTAATTGGCACACAACTGCAACACTTCCTACACAGAATGGACCTCAAAATGTTGGTGATCCAGCTACACGTTCACATGAGAGGTTAAGATTACCTAGGACAGAACCTGAGGGGCTACAAAGGAATGGATCGCTTGTGCATTTTGGTTACTCTTCCCAGGGGTGGGTAGGCTTCGTACGGCTGTTCTGTAATGAATAAATATTGTTTTGCTAGTTTGTATTTATGCTTCTCTTCCTTTCAATTGGATATCTGGTAGGTTTACTAATTAATATTCTAGTTAATTATTCATAGAAACATTACTCGTCTTTTCAGCAATGGTAGCAACTGATTTTACTTGCGCAGGTCTTATCCAAGAACAATGCATGGCAATGCTCCTCCAACAGTGACAACCAATTTTAGTCATTCTCATAACCTTATTCAAGGTCCTCATGGAGGTCATGTTTATAATCACCCACAGTCTGTTGCCCCTCCCTTGAATGGTGGCTTCATTGCCCCCAGTAGAAGGTCCAGACCAATGGGCATATCATTGGTTTCATCAGGAGCTGTACAGCATGCCCCTCCGGAACAAGGACAAATACATAGACCCTCTATATATGGAACTGTGAGTAGACAAGATGGAGACAGTATGAGGTGGCGTCAGGATCACAGGATTTATGGACAGGAAAGAGAAGGATTTCCTCGTTCACACTGGCATCCTGTTGATCGTGATTCACATTGGCGGGCCTCACATTACATAGGTCAGAATAATCAGAATATGCATGCTGAACTTGTCAATAGAAACTACCATCCTCTCGGCTATATTGGTGAAGAAAGAGGCATATAAGGATCAGGCATGTAAGTGGAAAATCTTTATCAATGCCATTGTTTACCCAAAGATTCCCCCGTCTTTCAGATGAAAAAGAATTTGAGGGAAAAATATATGGTTTCTAATAAACCACCAATGTATCCCAATGCTCATTTTCAGTGTTTTTTCTTTTAATTGTTGATATTTGTACATGGTTCTATCTTTTGTGTGGATTTGTTCCGAGGATTCTAATGTTGTGAATTAAAGCGCCTGGAAATTTCCATGCACTAATGTAATTCTATATAACCAATCTCTAAATACATTTTTGTGTAAGTGGTTTACTTTTGATTTGCTTTATGCTTGAAACACCTAAATTAGGTGTTAGGATTTACATTCTTTGCTTTCTCTGCCTGTAACGAGTTACATGATCTCAAGTTAGTAAATCGTCATAAGATTAAGATGGATTATCTGATCAAACTTGGAGGGCAGCATATGTTAGGATTTACATTCTTTGCTTTGTCTGCCTGTAATGATTTACATGATCCAAGTTGGTAAATCGTCATAAGATTGAGATGGACTATCTGATCAAACTTGGAGGGCAGCATGGCTTAGGATTTACATTCTTTGCTTTGTCTGCCTGTCATAAGATTAAGATGGATTATCTGATCAAACTTGGAGGGCAGCATGCATTAGATTTACATTCTTTGCTTTGTCTGCCTGTAACGAGTTGCATGATCCGAAGTTGGTAAATCCTGCTAAGATTAACATGGACTATCTGATCAAACTTGGAGGGCAGCAGATTATATTGTAAAATATTTTTATTTCAAATATAATTCGCTAAATTGCAAGGTCAATACTAATACATCCCATATTAAAAGCAGGCAAATGTTTAATTTCTTCATTTAAGACCGAAATACTCTTTTAGGCTGTTCTCGACTGATTTGTGGGCAAAAAGGGTTCAATTCAAGAGCTACATGGGAATCAGACGATTGAAATAGCATATAATTTGTACCTGACTTATCACTTTTATATATATATATGAAATTTTGATTTAATTTCGAGAGTTAACCATATATATTTGTAATAAAAAAATGTAATTTAAAATTTTAATATAAAAAGTTTAACTTAATCGTTTTTCTATTGATTTAGGTTTAAGAGTTAGGCAATATATATTTGTAATAAAAAGAAATAATTTAACATTTTAATTTAGAAAGTTTAACTAGGTCTTTTTAGTCTTTATGATAACGTAATTTGTTTTTGTTTTGTTTTGTTTTTTTTTTAATTAAATAAATTTATGATTAGTTTGTTTCTAATTTTGTTTTGGCATTAATGCGATAAATTAAAATTGAAGGAAACTGAGTTGAAATTTTTTGAATACGTGACCATTTATTGATGTAATTTTGCTATTATCTTTTTATTATTATGAAAAATTTAACACTATTTTTAAGAAATTTATGAGGTTAAATAAAATTCAGAACTTGTTTTTTCTTGCCTTTGCATAGCATTCTCTTTAAGAGCTCAATTGGGGTTGAAGTCAAATAAGAGAAACTAAAATATGTGACAATTCTATGAGGTTTGCACAATGCTTTGATTGATCACTTAATGAAAATAGTATGGTGCACTTTCATAGTCAACACAAAATACTTAATATAACAATATTGATAGAAATGTAAATGTGGAAAGTAAATAAAATATAACCGAAGTATTGAAACAACAACAATAAACAAACCTTTATTGATATTTTGATTATGGAGTCATGTTTACTTGCTTCAAGGAGGCAACCTCAATTAAGTAGGCTCAAACACAATATTAAGCACTTAATTAAGTAGGTTCCAACACAATATTAAGCACTTGATGTCTAACTAGAAGGTTTTTACTGTTATAAATAAATTGTATGTAATCTAAACTTCAACCACCTAGTGGGTCTTTATTAATAGAGCCACATTAATAAACTAGTTGATTTTATTTAACAAGGCCACCTCACGTTTATTATGCCTTGTGAACCTTATTTAATAAATATGACAATAATACATTAAGTAACAACCTATACCCCAAAATAGGGTAGAGCATGTTAGGGCTAGACCCTAATATGCCCTACCTCTTCAAAATTAGTTTTATATGTAAGGTTGGAGAATTGGAAATTGTTATAGGCCCATTGCAAGCGATTCCCATATGGTATATTTGGGTTGCATACCATTCTACTAGATCAAGACTTTTTGGATAATGTGTTAGTGTAGATAATACTATTTTTGGTCTAAAACTACCTTTAGTTGTAGCCAAATGGAATGCTCTTTATGCAGTATGGGAGGATGGTTTGAACTTGGTAATTCAATGCTACTATTTCTTCAAACATGACATTAAATATTGGGTAGAATTCAAGCTAGGCTAAAAGAGCCAAGATGTAAACAACATTCCCAAGGACTGGATAGTGTCCCATAAATCTTAAGTGTGTATTTCCAATGGCTTTTCTCCATGAGTAGTGTTTCCTTATAGCATTGGAGAAGACAAAATCCTTGATCCCCTTTTGCAAAGTGCAAACAAATCATCAATGATAATTCCCATAATTCCCATTGATCATTAACAAGAGTGCAGTCTATAGAACCTTTTGTGAAGGGTTAAATAAAATGTCAAGAGAATGATATAACTTGATGTAAAAAACCGAAAGGTAACTGAAAAGGGGGTGCATATGAAGAAGAGAAAAAGAACAAATCAGGCATGGGGAATGCACAACATTGAGCTCATTATAAAAATAAATGATGAATGCATTTAACTCATCTTCTTATTATATAGAAGAAAACATTTTTTTCATAACTGAATGAATCAATCTATTTTACTAGTTGCTTTTGAAGTAATGTTTCTAAATGATTTTTTCAACTCATGTATGTAATAATTGAATGTTGTTCATTGGAGTCTTGGATAGAAAATCAAACTTGAATCCTTGCCATCATGTTTGCATGTGGATATAATGCTTGATTAAGTAGTAATACTTAGCATGAAAAAATGCAAGTATGATTTTGGGCATATAGATATGGTGAATGATTATCTACATGGATTGTTATATATGACTTCGAATGGATTAGAGTATTGTAATAAACCTGACATATATATTGTATTCTTACTGTTAAAGATGCATGTAGGTATGAAAATTTGAAATAGTTTAATGCTAAAGTTGATTGTACTAATTATAAATGGTATGGAAAATGTACACATTTGGCTTGTTCTTGCTTGTTGTGGTTAGTGGGCATTATTAAATGTTGTGACAAAAAAATGTTTGAAACAATGCTCAAAGTCTTTTACAAAAATACATAGCTTCATAATTTAAGAGCTATTTATGTAGTAAACAATAATTATGTTGAAAATAAGATAATATTTCAATTAATCCTATTCTAAAGGTTGTTGGAGACCCATAATTATGCCAACTTTAGTTCAAGTTTCTTTTATTACAGTTGGCTTGATATTATATCATCAACGTCATGACCATTGTTCATCATCCATGCTTGAAGTCATGGAAGTAATAACATCATAATATAAACTCTTATTGAGGTGTTATTTGCATCATTATAAAGCTCTCAATGAATAGAACACTAGGGATGATGTATGTAAAGTTCTAACCCAAAAAGGACCTAAAGGTTTGGGGACCCCAAATCACTAAAATGTGACTTGCCCCTAAAGTGAATTCTACAAGTCCATGGCTTTAATTTTTCTACTTAGAAAGAACAACATAGATGAAAATTTATATAAGAATTTACTTTGAATCATTAAGGTATAGTAGTACAACTTCAACTTCTTAAAATTGATCACATAGTTGCTACAACAATTAGTTATAATTGAGATGGAGTGCCTCATTAAGAAATCATACACTAATATTGTGTTAGGCCCCTATACTACTAGCGTAACCCTTATTGTTATTAGTACAACCCCCTTATTATATTGTTGTACCCATGTAGTCTCCATATTGTTATTATTGTGCTCCATAAAAGTCCACTATTGTTATTATTGTGCCCTTACATTATTATTGTTATGTCGGCTCTGATTATATTATGACCCCTTAGACTCCTATATATAAAAAAGAGGTTTTGTCGTTTGTATCATCCAAGAGTTGTTCATTTGTGTAATGTAAAGGAGGTTGCCCTCTCAAAGAGACTGGATTCTAAGGCGTTGATTTATCTTTTTATCTTTTTGTGAGCTGGTTTCATAACATTTGGTATTGGAGCTTTGGATTCTAGGGTTTCGCTGCTCCAAATAGGTTATCGTGGCATTTTCGCTATAACTTTTTTTTTTGCGACGTTTTAGAAGCGAAAAAAAACCCATTTGAGACGAAATTGCACTGAACCTCGAGTCCGAATTTCAGAGCTTGTCTTGCTATATTTTCGGAGATATGATCTGTGAAAGTTAGGCTTTTTGCAAGTTCTAGAATTTAAGTTAAAACAGGTCATCGTGGAATTTTCGCTATAACTCTTTCGCTACGAAGTTTCAGAAGCTAAAACAAAAACCCATTTGAGATGAAATTGCTCTGAACCTCGGCTTCAAATTTCAAATCCTATCTCGCTATATTTTCAGAGATATAGTCTGAGGAAGTTAGGGTTTTTGCAGACTCCTGAATTACATCCTAAACATGTGACCTTGGGAAAATTGTCATAACTTTCTCTCTGAGCAACAAATTGAAAGTTCGTAAGAAGTTACAGAAAGATGATGAAATTTAGTTTTCTATGCATAGTTTGCAGATCCGAAGGTCGAAACAGTGACATGTGGCACGTCGTACAAGTTCACTCTACTGAAACATTATATAATTAGGTCATCTCAGGAGATTGGGCATAACTCTTTCTTGGAGAATCAAATTCTGATCAAACTTGTGGGGTTAGAAAGAGGACTCAGAGGGCTATTGCAGGAGACAATTTCAGAACTTTGAGTTCTGAAAGTACAGAGTTACAATCATTTCAAGATTGAGTTCCTGAAATCAAGAAAAAACGATACGAGGAAGTTTGATGGAAAAGATCTAGTAAAATGGATACTACAGATAGAGAAATATTTTGATCTACATGAGGTGCAACTATTACAAAAGGTACGTATTGCATCTTCATATTTAGAACAAGATCAATTTTTATGGTATAAAGGGCTTTGTTATCGTAAACCACTTGTTACGTGGTCAATTTTCACGGAGGAAATGATAACACATTATGCAGATACAAAGAGAAACACCTTCTTTAGCCAATTGATAAATCTCAAACAAAAGTGTTCAATGGTAGAGCACATTGAGGACTTTCAAAAATTGAATATAAGGGTAAATGATATTCCAGAGAATCAAAGGATTGATGTCTTCATAGGTACTTTAAAGGATAACATTCAACATGAGGTTTGTCTTTGGGAACCTGATTCATTGGAGAAGGCATTCAGGTGGGCAAGAAAAATTGAAAGCGAAATTATGGAAATAAGGAATCCCACCACTCACGACTATAATTATGAAAGTGTTTCTTCTCCTAGCCTTCCACAACTTACAAGGGTTACACCACAACGATTGGAAGAAAAAAGAGAAAAAGGGGCTTTGTTACAATTGTGATAGCAAATGCACTAATGGTCATAAGTGTGCTGAGAAGAAATTATTTTACATAGATTATGAAGAGGAGGAAGAAAAGGATCAAGAAACATCAAAAGAATAGGATATACACCAGGGACCAATCCCAGAGAAAGAAGAAATGAATCTGACCATATCTTATAAAGCATTGGAAAGAATTACCACTCCTCAAACTTTCAAGATCACATCGAGAGAGAAGAAATGAATCCAACCATTTCTTGTAATGCATTGCCCTGAATTACCACTCCTCAAACTATCAATATAGAAGGACATATCAAGAAGAAAAATGTTCAAGAAGTGAAATATCACATCGAGCATCAAGAAATGAATCCAACCATATCTCGTAAAGCATTGGAAGAAATTACCACTCCTCAAACTCTCAAGATAGAAGGACATATCAAGAAGAAAAAAGTTTAAGCAGTGAAAGATCACATCGAGCATCAACAACAAGTTCTCCAACTTTTAAAAGATAATGCCACTTTGGTGCAGAATCGAATGAAACAACAGGTAGATCAACATCGTAGTGAATTTTTTTTTGATGTAGTTGATTGGGTATTTTTACGACTACATCTCAAGCAAACTATCTATGAGAAGGAAATGTTGGCAATACTACATGGACTTAAGAAACGACGATCTTACCTGATGGGAAGACACTTCAAGGTAAAAATGGGTCATGATAGTCTTAAATACTTTTTAGAACAAATATTATCTTTAGAAGACATAAAAAATGGGTCACAAATATCTTGGGTTATGTCTTTGACATCATCTACAGAAAAGGGAAGAAAAATTTTGTTGCAGATGCACTCTCAAGAAAGGATGAAGATGTGGATGCATTGTTTTGTGCTATTTCTATTATTCAACTAGATTGGATAAACGAAGCAATGGATGAATGGAAGAAGGACGAAGAAGTGTGGCCACTCATTTAAAAGTTGCAGAAGATCCCAATTCAAATAATATTGCCAGAACTTGAAGAGGAAGGAAAAATCATATTGGAACCTAGAGCAGTCATAGAAACAAGAACCCGACAGCTACGAAATTGTCAATTTCAGAGTTATCTCATCAAGTTGGAAGAATTACCCATTGAATATTCCACATGGGGAGCAAGAATTTTATACAGAAGCATCAATAACTGTTCAAGTGTTGAGGGACAACACTTTTTGAAGGAGAGCATGTTAGGCCCCTATACTACTAGTGTAACCCCTTATTGTTATTAGTACAACCCCCTTATTATATTGTTGTACCCATGTAGTCCCGATATTGTTATTATTGTGCCCCATAGAAGCCACACTATTGTTATTATTGTGCTCTTACATTATTATTGTTATGTCGGCTCTGATTATATTATGACCCCTTAGACTCTTATACATAGAAAGGAGGTCTTGTCATTTGTATCATCCAAGAATTGTTCATTTGTGTAATGTAAAGGAGGCTGCCCCCTCGAAGACACTGAATTCTAAGGCATTTATCTATCTTTTTATCTTTTTTTGTTTGCTGATTTCATAACATAGTGGCACAATTTATTTTTGCAAATTTATGTGAAATATCAATGACATATTAAACTTTTTTCCTCCTTAAAAACACCTTCAACGCATTCCTTTGTTATGGAGGAAAATGAAAGATAGATATTCCTTCCTCATAGTCATACCTTATTATTGGCCTTGATACATTTCACTACAAACAAAATTGCATATGAAATAAAAAAAAACATTGATCAGATTACCAACAAGTGAGTTCATTAGGTGCTAGTGTTCTAATACCATGTGTAGTGCTCTTGATGCTCACTATATTAACTAAATTCACTAGTTAAGAGATATACTTACTTGAAATGGTATTATATTTTTATAAATATCAAATAGGTGGAAATTATACTATATTTTTCATCCCTTTCCATTTTTAAGATGATCTCATGCTAATTATCAAAAAATTACATGCACAATATGTTTTCCACCTCAACCGCATTCTTAATAAAGTGTAAGGGAACTTACAATTCTTTTCAAGTGACCACATTTAGAAATATAAAAGACTTAACCCTTGTACTATTCATTTCGTGTGAGTCTTATTACTCAAAGAATCCATCCCTCATGTATGATGTAAGTCTTCACAAATGATTCCTTAGTCCTTATGGATGCAAACCTAAAGAAAATGATAAAACATAAATAACTTGCCCATAGGGGTCCCATACACCAATTTGGTGCTTGATTATGACCTTAAAATTAGATTATATATATGAAGATATGATAATTTTACAATTAGAGTTCATTTTGTTTAACATGCTCATGTTGTAGAATACATATATGGATGACAATTCTATAATTATTGTTCATTCTAGGCTTATTTGGAATATTGTTAATTAATATGATTTGTTGGAACAATATAAATCATTTCATGGGTATTACAATTGTTCATCCCTTGAAATGATTTATATTGTTGGAACTACAAGAAATTGATTCATAATCTTGATTAGTTGTTAATATATATACTATTGGAATAGACATATTACAATTACGAATAAACTAACATGCAAAATATAATGCAAATTCAGATATTTAAGATGATTCAACTAATGGTATCCATAATCATCATATATGCATAAATGAATCTATTTTTAAATTCAATTGGAATGTTATTGTTGTTCACTTCCTATTACCGATATACTATGCTTTATACACATCTTCAAATACTTAGTGATCACATCAACAAAGACAAATTATAGTTGAAGGTATTTTAATCAATTTTTCCACCAATATATCGCAATCACATAGTACATATTATGGTCATATTTGAAATATATCTATAATCTACATGGATATAAAAATGCAACATTCAAATCATTTCTAGATTTACTAAGTGAATCTCTCTCTAAAATCACAAGAAAAGATCGTAAAGTTGAAATATAATTTTGAAATAAAGGGTACAATTTACAATCTAATACTTCTAGAAGGTTTCATACATATCAAGAATGCTCCTACAAAGTTACTACTTATCTACAACATTGCTATCATTTTCCCAAAAATTCCCCAAATTTCTTATGTTCATCTGCTAGATGAGTCACTCATGGGCCATGGACCTAATAATAGCATTAACCTAGGGCTTTTATTAAGGAAAACTACAAGCATGATCTCCTTTACACTTATCAAATATTAGATTGAGAACCTTGCATGCATATTTTCATGCATCTATCTACGTTTTTGCTTTCTTTTTAGAAATAAAACTATCTTTATCTAGGCCTTGGTAATGCTTGTAGCTAAGGGTTTCAAATTCTTCCATTCTTAGAAGTGAATATTTAACTAATATATTTTTGTAGTCAATGGAAATCAAAGAACAAGTTTCATAAATTTAGAAAGAAAATATCTTTTATCTAAACGCTAAAGAAGCTCATCTTATTTCCAAGATTATGCTCCAATGTTTTGCTCCAAGCTCCCTCCTTTCCAAAAAAATCTGGCATACCGAAATTTCCATTGGACCATCTATAAATGGTACTCTTCTTCCCTTGGAACTCCAAGTTGCAAAATATATTATAGAGTAGTGTACAATAGAAAATGTGTGAAAGACATGAAGATCTCCACAAAAGATCGCACTACTCTAAAAAAGTCAATGTATCCCCACCATAAACAAGAACAAGTTCTTGATCCAAGCTTGGCACAATCTAGATCTCTTTGTACCAACTATACATGGAATTCAACAACCTCTCAACCAAAGCCATATGTTACCTCTCATGGCCAGTTCCCACTTTATCTTATAGTGCTTATTCATAGTGCTACATGTTGCTAATGATAATTCAATAATTTCTTAATTATCTAATATTCCTAGTGCTCACTCACTTCCAAACTACTTTTCCCTTCTTTCTTTTAAGTTAAACTCACATGTGTTTGTGCACATCATAATGTCCTTTCTAACTAAATGAAAACATTTAAATAAGAAGCTTGTGCTTCCTTTAATTTAGATATTTCTAATTATATATTACTTCTTTGGTTTTCATTTTTGCACATTAAAACGAAATATTTCTCAATTTGAGAAAACCGATCATGACTCAGTTGTCAAACCAACAACGGAGACAACCATCATTGGTTGGTATCCATCAATGTAGGCTAACTCATCATTGTTATTCAAGGAAAACCCCAACACATGGAATTACTCGCTGGTGGTCCGTAAGGGGGTAAACTTTCACTCCTACCAGATGCTTCTGGGTCTTGGGCCCTTAACCTATTTCCTTATGTCTGAGGAAGATGAGCTCTTAGCCAAGCAGAAGCAGTTTTAGGGCATACTCCAGACCCACATTAAAACCAAGTCTATTTTCTCATAAATACCATTTCCATTTAAATTGATGCATTTTTGTTTATATGAATAATATTTCTACTTAAATGAATGGTTTTTTATCATCATAAACGTTATTTCTAAATGACATCTATAGAATGTATATTTTTATTTTAGTAAGAATTGAAGAAAAATAGAAGAAATTGGACAAGCACTATTATATTATAGCTGAGAAGTGAGAAAAAGGTACAAGAAGATACAAGAAGGTGATTGAGATATACTTAGATAAGCTAAGATCTATCTATAGAAGGTAAAAGTGAAATTGAAAATAACCCAAGGAGTTGGTTCTATTAGTTATTGTCAATTTTGTTGGAAACTTGACTAATTTAATGCTCGCAGGTGTACGACTCGAATTCCTGTAGGAGACACACACTAATCTACACTAATGTATTTATAATTAAAGATGCCATCTAAGAATGTGGAGAAGTATCCCTTAAGTTTTCTCATAATGTTTTCCTTAGAGAAAATGAAATTACAACTTAAAAAAGTTATTTGATGACATTTCACCTCATGTAAAAACAATTAAAGACTAATCATGTAAGATGGAATATTTTAATCATCAGAAAATAAGATGGATGCAAAGTTTGTGGAAAGTGAAAGAGAACCATAAAAAGTGGAATCAAATTGATATTTCACTACTAGAAAAATATGTAAGAAAGAAATAAAGTATATAATGCCATTCTCATTTCAAATGTGTAAATGGAAGAATGAATGACATATGGACTAAGAAGCCAAGGAAAATGACACAACAATACTCAAAGTTGAAAAAATATTAAATTTATATTAATGCATTGAATAAAGTAAAAATGTGACATTAATCTATCAACAATCCACACTAATACAATTCAAAAATATATCATGTATAATTGAGAATGGCACCAAGTGAGAATATGTAACACACTGTCATTGTCTCCAACTCATCAAGAGATTTTTGATGATATGAATTTTATCGAATTTTTAGTTTTTGATACCAAGATATCGTTGGAGAATGTAACTAAGTTCGGTCTTCATAATTGTGTCAAAATGAATTTTGTAAATACAAAAAGAAGAAAATGAAATTTTTTATTATTATTTTTCAATACAAGGCATAAGGCTTATTGAGTCAATTTGGGTCAAAGTACATTTGAATCCTTTGAAAGAAAAACATTAAAATTGTCCCCCCAAAAGTCCAAGTCGACCCTCCTTGAGATCATGTCAGCCTCCAAAAAGGACATGTCCATTCGTTTTTGGAAACAAGTATATATTGGCATCTATTGGAAATAAAATTCAATGGTCTTCTGAAGTGATACAATTAAGAGTTCTGAAGTGACACAGTTCGAAGTATTTAGGTGAGACAATCCAAAGTTCTGGGGTAGAAGAAGCCCGATCTATGCGAGCTCTATGATACATGCTTTGTGGACACAATATAAAAATTTGAATACACACAAAACCGAGACATTATCGCACACAAGATGGAAGTTTGAGGCTAATATGTCATAATATCTGAGGTTCTATTGATAAAAAAAGATTATGGTTTTATCTCTGTATTAGGATGAAAACAATGGACAAAGTTCAAGCTTATGTTGAAGGCGTATATATGGCTTCTTGAGGAAAATTTGAGGAATTTATAAATGAACAATATCATGACTTCTGATTAGAAAAATGGAGGGCCAACTTGGGACATTTGTGGAGGATTGTCTTGGTTATTAAGGTCTTGGATTTCTCATTTGATTTGATTTTATAAGAAGAGAATATTTTTCTGGGTTTTCTTCTTGGAAGGGGTTTTCCCTGGCTTGGATCTTATATCTTGTGTTTCTTGTGTACTATGATATTCATGTTTTATATTTGATAATTTTTTGATGAATAAGAACATAAATAAATTAAATAAGAAGTCAATAATTTCACAAGCAATTATCAATAGAAAGAGAAGTCACATTAACCTTGTAACCTTCTTATTTCTCCAACATGGTATCAGAGCTAAGGTATGAAGGAGGCTGAAGATCACTTCTCCGTGGCTTATTTTAGTGGCTTTCATTAAGAGTTTAGAAGATCTTGTGATGACTATGACAACTTTTCATATCATCCCTAGCTCATTTTTGAACCTGAGGCTACTTTCTTCAAGAGAGATGCAAATCTTCTGTGGAGATATACTGTTGGACTAATCTGAATTTCTATGGAATAAAATGTTTGGGTCAAAGGTGAGTTATTGTGACAACCTTTGAAATAATACAAGTTTCCCCTAATGATGGTAAAATCTGATTGAGTATGGCATTGACACGTTGAATTGGATATAATACAGTAAGACAATAACATTGGCAAGGCCTAACAGATGGTCTCACAATGATTATGCTATACTTGCACACCCTATACTCTGTGGCACAATCTTGCTCTGAGACATCTCAATAGTCTCGCTAAACTATGCAGTGGAAATAATACAGTGGCATTGAATTCGTTAAATTATAGTGGCATGATCTCATATGGTAGATAGGTGACCCTATTTCTACAGTGAATATCCATGGGACAACACAGTTGTAGTTAGCCTTGATGATGGTTTTTGAAAGACAACTCAACTTTAACTAACTGTGATATGTGGCTTAGTGGCACAGTTTCCAACAATGACAAACCATATGTAATTTATATTTGGTGACTTTCAGGGGTTGTCTCACATACATATTGACCTCACTCTATGGATAATATTGATCATGGAAAAGATTACAATCTTCAAACATGGCTTAAGCAAGCAAAAGAAAGTGACTAAGGATTTCATGAGTTGTCCTGGTATTAGCTAAACCTTGATAAACCTACTATCAAAGGATTGAAACTTGACCAAGAAACTATGATAAAGGCATCAATAAAATTATTGAAGACATAACTTGTATAGCAAAGTCCGAGAATTGAAATCACAAGCTCTTTACAGTGATCTCAAAGCTTGTATCAAAAGTGGAAGTGATAGTAATATTAAAATACTTCTACAGTGCTTTGAACTATGAGACCAAGGCTTTGTGAAACATATCTTTGGAAGGACAATCTTCTTCGGTTGAAGTCAATATATGACAATTGAAGAAATAAGACAAAACATTTGCAAAATGGGACAAAATGTATCTTTGTGGGTTAGACTTGAAAGTTGGACTTGGAAGGATGTCTATGATCCTATATGGCTTGTGGCAGTAACATGATACTTAGTGGAAAGCATATGCATCATCTATGAAAAGATGAGAATACTAAGGTACATGGAAAAAGAAGTTTGAGACACCTTGTTGTGGCAGAAATAAGGGACTATAACTTTGATCTTGGGAACCCCATGAAGAAACAAGGAATTTGCAGAACATCTAAGGTTTGTACCCTAGTGTGAAGGGAAAAACCTGAAGCACTTCTATTGAAGAATGATTGGCACTTGAAAATCATAAAGACTAAATATTTAGAAGGCATGGTAAGAAGTATTTACACTTTTTATCTACATTTCATATTGTGGGTCAAGATTATGGTAATGGTCATTAGATAGGGTCTACATAGAAGGGTTTCTTGGGTTTGTAGGTCTTGCAAACTTGTGAAGTATTACGACTTTTGAACCCTAGATTGGATTAACCCTATCTAATCGTTCCCTCTTAGAAAATTACAGTTCTTGGAAAACTTCATCTAGGATTTGTAGGGCTAAATGATACCTAAACCCTAGTTTTGATAGAATATACTAGGGTATGTATTAAAACCCTAGCAAGGGCCAAATTGGATAAAACCTAGGGTTGGATGTTTATGCTAAAGTAAAATCCCTAATAAGGGATGTATCAAGGAATGTCTAGGGTTTATGACTAGAACCATAGAAATACACATTTGAGAAATCATAAAAACCCTATATTGTTTGAGTAAACATTATTCTGTTGTCTTTGTATATATTTCTTAGTTGTAATTGCTAGTGAAGAATTGCAGGCACATAATGAAGGTTGTCAAAATTATGAAAGCAAGATGAGAAGGAGGGAAAAGAATGACTTGTGCTTAATGATGACTCCTTGATAATACTTAGCATGATGGAAAGAGGGAGCTATAAGGACCCTGATGATATTGAAGATTCTAGTTGATGAGTTCATTCTAGGAACACATTGAAAGTTGTAGCAGAACCTTGTTGCAATATGGATACAAAAAATGCAAAGGAATGTTGAATTTAAAGGGAGAAAGTAATAAGAAGTTGACATAATGCCTTGACTAAGAGGTTATTATGATCTGGTAACTATGATATTAATGATCTACTTGAGGTATGACTTAGCTCCCTGGTAGGACATATTGCAAAAGAATGTGAAGAGGCCGGAAGGAGAGGTTGCTTGATGATATTGTACCTATAACTGCATTATTTGACAACAAAACACATGAACTGTGTTGATAACACTATTGATGGCTTGGAAAAGCATGAGAATAGAATTGATATTGGAAAACTAATATGATCTTTGAAAAATAAGAAGCGAAATGCTGTTGAAGGCATGTGTTAGCAGTTGTGAGAAATTTTGGCTCCTTAGAAGAAGAATAGATAAACCAATTAATCATAACGTTGGTTGATGATTGAAAAGATATAGAAGGATTGAAGTTTGATATAAAATGACACTGTAACGAGTTGAAAACTTCTATCTTGAAGATAGAGTGTAGAATATTTTGATGTTTGACACTCAACATAATGAAGCCTTGCAACTATAACGATATCTCCATGAAAGAAGAAGTAACTGATGTATTGGTAAATATGAAACAAGATTAGACTTGTGGATGTATCTCCCTGGTTGAGAAGGAGCAAGGATCTACTCCCTAATCAAGAGGGAATGATGATTATCTCCCTAGTTTAGAGTAAATGATTATGAACACCATATTCTCCATGTGGCATGCACTAGGCCAAGACTAACACCTGTACATCTAGTGAAGGCACTGGGAGGGAGAATGGAGGATTGAATAAGAATCTGGAACTGGTACTCCTTGAGGATTGGGAATCCAAGATAGAAAGTAGTCCCATATATTGATTCTCTAAGGATAAGATAAGGTATCCAATATAAGAGTGGTCAAAGAGTACTGATATTATTTGAGGATTGGGAGTCCAAGATAAGAATAGTCTTAGGAGGACATACCCGGTGAACATCCAGATGGGGTATGTGCCTTGAGAGGCAGTGTGGTGTCTCACATAAAGACTTCCAACATTGTGCTTTGATCTAGTGGAGAGATAGAGCTTGTTAGTCAAGGTCTTGCTATGTTTTCACAATGTTGGTTATGATGTTGATACTTGAGAATGGCTTATCAATCTGACTCTTCTTATGAGAATATTTTAGTTTGAGAGCATCCTTGTGTTGAAGAAAGTGTAACTCGGTTTGGTCTTCATAAATGTACTTTTGATATTTGTATTTATTTAAGAATATATATTTTTTAATATTTATCAATGAGTTTCTTGCTCATTGAAATAGGTCTAGCACATGTCAAAGTGTTATATGTAAGCCAAAGAGCCAAAATAAAATGTTGAAGACCCTTAAGGGTATGTTACACCATGTATATATTTGTATAAGAGTCAAAATATATCCCTCCAAACAAAGTCAAGTCCTCTCCATGCAATGACATCATCAAAGAAGCAATTCCGAAGCAAGAAAATTCAATTCGGCCTACAATCCTCAAGTCGGCCTAAACGAGAGACAATCCTATATATATAGAGGTTGTCCACTCCTCCAATGAAAAGGAAATCTACCTCTGAAATCAGCGAAGAAGAAAGACCGATAAAGGGTGAAGAAAGTCGAAGTACAAGGAGCCTCTAGTGCAACGAATAAGGAGAGACACAAACTAAAGTTTATAGGGTTGTTCTAAGGAATAAACACAGATAAACACAGTCACACGTGCGAGAAAAGAAGGGAAGTTTGTAGATATAACAACAAAAACATCATAGTTATGTATTCCTCCTTGTTTGGGATAGTAACTTAGGCCTATAAGGCCTCCTACTCAAGCGAAGAAGAGGGTATTTCAAGTGAAGGAGAAAGGAGCTAAAATAAAAAGGGAAACCTCCCACACGTGCGAGAAACTAGGGTTGTAGTACTACTATATCAAGTTTGCACTATACATCAAGAAGAAGCTCAATTGGGTCAAGAGAAAGAAGGTATCCTCTTGGTGAAGGATCTCACTAAGGATCAAAGATTTGAGTCTCTTCTAGAGCTAGTAACAAGTTGAAAGTAGAATGAAGTGCCGAAAGGAGGTGGACGAAGTGACAGAGAAACAAAGTGAAAGAAGGAGGAAGGACTTGAATTATTCTTGGAGGATATTCTTGTCAAGGGCCTAGGGTTTGGCATTGATCAATAGAAGCTTCAATAAGATAAATTTACAAAAGGGTTTTCCTCTCTAAGAGAGAGAGGTTTTGCTGGCAGAGATTCAACATCTTGTGTTCTTATGTTTTTGGTAGCAATTTGATGAAGTAAAGACACATGCATTAATAAGAAGAGAAGAATATTAAGCTAACACGATAAATTTTTAAAGTGCTTCACAAATTGTTGTCAAGTATAGAAGAATCCTACTATATCTAATTTCCCTAGATTCTTCAACATGGTTTCAGAGTTAAGGTGACACATCAAGGAAAGGGCATCTCAAGAACACTCATTAGATGACTCATCAAGGAAGAACATCTCAAAAGAAACTACAAGGTTGAAGCATCAAGCCAAGAATTCTCAATCACATCAAGGAAAAGAAGTTATACCATCTAATATTCATAAAGGAAAAGCACTACAAGTCAAGTTATCAAGCAAGTACATTTGGAGAAAGCAACTTGAAGGGCATAAATATCTAAGGAAGGAAAGCCATCAAGTATTCAAGAGGAAAGCAAGTCTACTACATCACAAACTCTATTAAGTAAGTATATATGTCCCCTCCTGAACATACACCAATGTATTTTTGCAAGGAAAGCAACAAATTGGTTGGGAATACTAACTTCCTTGCATGGAAGAAGAGGATTGATTTACTTCTCAACGAGAATGAAATTCCATACCTCATCAAAGGGAATATCGCTATCCCTGCTAAGGAACATTCTCAAGGCTTAGCCAAGTACAATAAGGTTGAGACAAGAGGTGAAAGGATTCTAATAAAATCTATCAAGGACTCTCTCATTCCTAATGTCTCTAAATTTGAAACATCAAAAGAAATTTCTGATAAACTAATAGAGCTATTCTCGGTAAGCACAACTAGAGAAGTGATATTTCTATGAAATGGTTTGTACAAAATTTAGATATCAAAGGAAGGAATAACTCCCTACTTCATGAATATCTCTGAGATGAGAGATGAACTTCAAGAACTAGGAGAAGTCATGTCTGACAAAGAAATGATAGCTATACTACTCAATGCTCTACCTGAGGATTGGGGAAACTTCACGTCAAACATATATGCCAAGAAGGAAGATACCCCACTAAGTGAACTATTGTCTCTATGCAAGATAGATGAAACTAGACTCAAAGAAAAGGATGATGTGGATTAAAGGAACAAGCATTTGCTACAATGGCCAAGAGAAAGGGAAAATTTGGCAAATTTGGTCCACGAAGAACAAACAATAGAGATATGTCCAAAGTCCAATGCTTTGGATGCCAAGAATATGGACACTACAAAAGGGATTGTCCCAAACTTAAGAAGGACAACAACAACAAGAGAAAAAGGGAAGAATCTCACATAACTCAAGAAGTGAAAGAAGAATGCACGAAGCAGAAGAAGGAACATCCTCCAGATCTCTACTATGACTAAGTCAACCTCTTTACTTAAGTCTTCTTTCAAAGTTTTGAGTAACATAGGAGCATATAGAGATAGGATAAATGCATGGTTAAGTAGTATCTTCTAGAATATATGAGCATGGTGTAGATATAGATCAATATATTCATATAGAAGGAGCATACCTATTATAGGACCTCATCCATAATAAACAAATAATTGATCATGATTGAGAATCTTAGAAGGCCTTTATCATCAAAAGGAGGAAAAATTTGCAGGAGAAGAGTCTTCAAGACCCTCTAATAGAATATTCAAAAGAAGGTTGATAAATAAGAGCAAATGTCTCATTGGGAGTCTCATTCATGGGATTTGTTGTCACCTTCTGAAAAGAGGGTCCTAAGTGCACAAAGAGGGCAAAAAAGCAGAGAGGAGGTTGTTGTGCCTTGCAAATTTGAGATTAAAAGGGGGAAGAATAGGTCCAGCTTAAATCGTTTTGGAGAAATTTCCATATTCTCTAAAATTCATTTCTTTCAAAAACCCCATTTTGCCTTTGTCTTTTAAACTCTAGCCGCATTGACCCATTTTTAAACTCTAGCCTTAATCCCTTGTATATCCAAATCTCACCATGTTTTCCATTCCCCTTTGAAATGTTTTAAAACATTCAGATATCATGCCAAAACCCTTTTTAAGTGTTGGGACCACAAACCATAATCGCTATCGACCCTTTCCCTTTTTGTGATATATATCCGTCCGTCATCACTCCTCATCGATTGCGATGGAATCCCTCCTTAGTCGATATTGCATATCGCACTGTTAACCCGATGATGTAATAAATAAGCATCTATGTGATAAATATTCCGAAGCATAATCAAATGAAAAAGGAGTATCCATATGACAAAAGAACTTGACATATATCAATAAGGCAACTTTCCACGAAGGAAAAAATGACATGACAAGCCAGGAAGGAAAGTGATCGATGGCAGGTGCCCTACCAAGAAGAAGGTCAAACAAAGACTTCATGACATCAAAAGAAAGAAGGAGATCAAGCAACTGAAGGACCCATGAAGAAGAAGTTGCTGATGAATGACCAAGTCCCTAGCTAAGAGGGATTTCTAACAAGTTCCCAATCATAAAGGAGCTTGATCGTACTTTTGATATTTGTATTTATTCAAGAAAATAAATATTTTTTTTTTTTATATTTATCAATGAGTTTCTTGCTCATTGAAATAGGTATAACACATGTCAAAGTGCTATAGGTAAGTCAAAGAGTCAAAAGAAAATGTTGAAGACCCTTAAGTGCGTGTTACACCATGTATATATTTGTATAAGAGTCAAAAGATATCCCTCCAAACAAAGTCAAGTCCTCTCCATGCAACGACATCATCAAAGAACCAATTCTGAAGCAAGAAAAGTCAAGTCATCCTACAGTCCTCAAGCCGGCCTAATGGAGGAAAAATTCTCTATATATAGAGGTTGTCTAGTCCTCCAACTAAAAGGAAATCTACCTATGAAATCAATGAAGAATAAAGACCGAGAAAGGGTGAATAAAGTCAAAGTACAAGGAGCCTCTAGTGCAACGAAGAAGAAGAGACACAAACCAAAGTTTATAGGGCTGTTCTAAGGAAGAAACACAGTCACACGTGTGAAAAAACAAGGGAAGTCTGCGGATATAACAAAAACAAGATCACAATTACATATTCCTCCTTGTTTGGGCTAGTAACTTAGGCCTATAAGGCATCCTACTCAAGCGAAGAAGAGGGTATTTCAAGCAAAGGAGAAAGGAGCTAAAAGCATAAGGGAAACCTCCCACACATGTGAGAAACTAGGGTTGCAGTACTACTATATCAAGTCTACACTATACATCAAGAAGAAGCTTGATTGGGTCAAGAGAAAGAAGGTATTATCTTGGCGAAGGATCTCACTAAGGATAAATGATTGGAGTCTCTTCTAGAGCTAGTGTACTAAGGACCATCAACAAGTTTCTTATGTATCATGATCTTCAAGTTTTATATTTGATAACTGTTTTATGAATAAGAACATAAATAAATTAATAAGGAGCCAATAAACTTCACAAGCAATTATCAATTGAAGGAGAAATCACATTAATACTGTAGCCTCCCTATTTCTCCAACAAATATGATCCTCAAAAGATTTTGGACAAGTGCCACATTAGCATTTCCATATTGAAGACACGTGGCTAGTGACATGGCACTCCTAGGTCCATGTGTCACCCCAAAGTGGTACCTTGACAACACTACACCCATCCAACCTTCCTAAATCATTTGTCGGTCTCAACATAAATTACTTTTATATTATCCATTTTCTCACAATTGTAATCACTTAACTCATTATAATGGTAACACAATTAATCATAGATTAAATTAATTATTAAAGTGATTATTATTTTTTTTGTCAATATTACATTATTATTAATTAGGTTTAAATTGTAAAACCCCCTTTTTTTGGGCAAATTTTTACCATTTTCCTTAGAGTTATTTTAGGCCTTTACAAAACCTTTATTATTTACCAATTAGTCCAAGTCAAGTCATTGGTCCAATTCCTAAAATAAATAATATTTTATTATCTACCTTTTGGGCTCCTTTTATACATGATGTAATTTATCCTTTACCTTGCTCTTGTTACCCTTTCGCATCTCTCATTCCCAAATGGTAATTCAACTAGCACAACCATATAAATTAAACGGAGCATCTCATTCCCAAATGGTAATACAACTAGCACAACCATATAAACTAAATGGATGGTAAACACCAATACACATCATCAATCCATAATAAGCATCAAAATACTTCATAATACAAAATTAAAACAAGTTTAAAAACTAACTAAATTATGTTTTTAAATTGTTATTATTATTTTTAATTATAAGAAGAATTAATATATAAGTTAAACATATATACATTTAAGAAAACATGTTATGTAGGAGCATCGATGACAACCAAACTCCATTTTCACTCTTTTAATTTCTTTTAATTACCTTGTAAATTTCTTAGTTATGACATGTAAAATATATCTATAGTGTTAAGGTTTTTACGCTAAGTTTTCCTCATGGAACAAACACACCTATTTTATTTTATGCAATGGCATCTAATCTTCTAGAACATTGACACCTATTCGAATCTCCAAGAGTTATTGGTTACAACCCCATTATGTTCCGGGAGATATTTCATAAGCTTGAGTTCTATAAATATATGAGAGCCTTGACATTAAAAGCTCTCTCTCTCTCTCTTAGGACCGTCAAACTAGCATGCCCAATGTATGTAATTATCGAGAATATGAATCTCAATTGTGATATGTGTTAATTACATTGCCCATTTCTTATGTTATTGTCTAGAATATAATGAAATGTTTGAAACACATATTACATATCTCGTGTAATATCTTTCTAGATGCATGATTACGTGCCACACCATTTACATAGGAATTCATTTGTTTCCAGTTTTAATAGCCCCAATTTGAATCTCATTTATATTTGTATAAGGATGCGTTAAGTAAAACCATAGCATTCCATAAACTATGGTTGAACCCCCTCGTAATTAACGAACTATGCCGAAATTTTAATGGGTGGGAGATCACTAGGGATCGTGAGTTTGCAGAGTCAGGGGTTGGCCATAATGAACTTCATATGCCAAGTCGACCATAAGGATGTATATCCGAGAAGAGGATAAGAAGTTGATCTACACAAGAAACACTATTGGAACAAGAGTAGGCATGGAACTAGGAGGAGGAACCCCACATTATTTTGGAATAATTAGATTGTGTGACAAATGGGAATTTGGAGGGTGGAACTGTAAGTGCGAAATTCCTCCCCTCCTTGCTCGTAAGGCACCTGCCCCTCCCCGCGCAAGTCATGGAATTGGTTTGTGGAGCTTCAATTGTCACTTGGTTTGAGAGAACCACAAGTGTTGATCCCCCCACATCCCCCTTAGCTAATGTAAGGGGTATGATCCCCAGTAAATCTGTCGATCCAAGTTGGTTAACCTCAGTCATTGAGACATGGCTCATGAGATAATAATGTTTGCCACCAAATTGACTTATTCTATGGACTGAGAGTGTTTTTTCGCAACATTGAGTGGATTTGGGAGTGGCAATAAGAATTGGGCATCGAGGCTTTAGTTATGTCGTAAATTAGTAGAGTGTGGACTAGTCAAGGGCCTAAGGAAATAACACAAAAGAGTGCCCACAACGGGTTTCAATGTGTTAAGTGGTATTAGAGTAGGAAGATTTGTAGATTTGAAGCTTTATAAGGTGATTTTTGAAAGGATCCACCGAGCAACTACTGCAAGCATGCCACCCAGGAGAGGGGGCTGATAAAGAAGTACGATATGTGAGGAATTAAGACTAGAACTGAGGTTTATCAACACAAGAATGGAGGCCATGGAGACAATCCAGAGAAGATAACTTGGTGTGGGAGACATCAACGAGAGTGAAGAAATGGGCTCAAAAGAGGAAATGGAAGGATCTCTAGGAAGAGAGCTAGTAGAGGAACATTTGATAAAACTGGTTACCAAAGTAGGGTCCAAGCCAAAGATGGAGGTTCCACTATATGATAACAACCTAAATGTGGAAGAGCTGCTAAATTATAATAGCACATTGTAAAAATAATTTGATTATGAAGATGTAGAGGATGAAAAAAAGGTCAAATATGCTGTGACCAGGCTAAGTGGACACATAACATTATGGTGGGACAAGTTGTAAGAAGGTCGAAGAAGGAAAAAAAAGGAAAATATGAAGAACTGGGATAGCATGGTGGCCAAGTTTAAGAGAAAATTCACACCCAAGGATTACCAACTAAATTTGTTTAGAAAATTGCAAAATATAAGGTAGAAAGACATGACCATGAAATAATACACTTACAAATTCTATAAGATGAACACCATAGTAGGCCACATAGAGGAAGATGTGGAAAATGTGGCCATATATATAAATGGCATAAGGTATGAGATCCAAGATGAAATTGGCCTCAACCTATTTCCCTTGAAGACCGTGGAGGATGCCTACTAGGCAACATTTAGAGCAGAAGAGAAATTTCATAGAAAACAAAGCCAAAGGTGTATAGGAAGGAGTATAGAAAAAGGAAAAGGATCTTGTAATATAGGAAGAGTCTAGACTCTAAGAGAGGAAGCAGGAAGCTCTAGTAGCCAATTTGCTAGAGGAGGAGAAAAAGGGGTAGGATATTTTCCTTAAGAGGCAGAGGCAGAGAAAGAGAATTCATGTGTTATATATGTGGAAAAACAAAACATATTTCATGGAACTATTGTGAGAACAAGTAAGCAAATCAAAGGGGAGTAAACATTGCAAAAGCTAAAGATGAGACAACAAAGACAAAGATAAAAGAAGAAACAACTAATATGGGTTAGTCATTAATGTTGAAGAGGATTTTGATTAAAGTAGAGAAGGAGAATCAAGAACCAACACAATGAAGAAATTTGTTTAGAACAATGTGCAAATCCAAACTAAAATGCTATAAGGTGATCATTGATAGTTGAAATACAAACATTATGGTTTCTACATAGATGGTGGAAAAGTTGGGATTGCAAAAGATGGCACATCCTACTCCATATTAAGTGTCCTAGTTGTAGAAAGGACATCAAATACTGGAAGAAAACAAAGTAAAGTAGAATTTTAGATTGGTAGTTATAAAGATTAAGTGATGACATCACGCCTATGGATGTCTATCACATCTTGCTAGGAGACCGTGGCATTATGACAGGAGAGATGTTCATGATGGAAGGATAAACACTTACTCTTTCACAAAGGACAACTACAAACAAGAGTTGCTACCCCTTGAAGATAAAGGAGTCAAAGAGGAAGTAGGTCCAAGCATGTTGATGATGAGTGGTAAGGAACTACTGTAAGAAATCAAGAAAGAAAAGAGGTACACTTTTGTTTAATTGTAAAATCGATATTAGTTCTTGCTAACACTACTTTAAGTGATTTACTTAATGGAATACAAGCATTATTAGATGAATTTTCTGACATTATTGTGTACGAGTTTCCAAATGCCTTACCACCTATAAGGAGCATCAACCATGACATAGATTAGGAGCTAGTATAACCAATAAGGAATCTTACAAGATGACACCCAAGGAGAATGGTGAAATCAAAACGCAGGTCTAGGTGTTGTTGGACAAAGGATTGATTATAGAAAGTTTGATCCCTTGTGTTAAAACAACAATTTTGAGCCCAAAGAAAGATGGAGGTTAGAGAATGTGCACCAATTACAAGGAAATAAATAAGAGAACAATCAGGTACAAATTTCAATTATCTCATATGGATGATATAATGTATTGCTTGAGTGGTGCAAGATTAATTCAAAAATATACTTGAAAAGTGGATATCACTATATTAAAATGAGAGAGGTAGATGAATGGAAAACAACCTTAAAAAATAACGATGGACTATATGAATGGTTGGTTGGTTATGCCTTTTTGCTTGACCAACACACCCAACACCTTCATGAGGCTCATGAACGAGGCCCTTAAAGACTTTATTGGAAAATTTGTAATTGTTTATTAGATGTTATCCTTGTGTACAACAGGACCAAAGAAGAACATTTCAGGTTTTTAAAACTGGTGTTGAGAAAGCAACAATAGAAAAATATTTTAATAAATTAAAAAAAAATGTTCTTTTCTCAAGACAACTAGTTTATTTTGGTGTTTGTAATTTCTCTTGAAGGGATGAAAATGGATCCATAGAAGATAATAGCCATTAAATATTGGCCTTCCCAAAATAATATTCAAGAGGTGTGAAGCTTCCATGGACTGAACAACTTTTACCGAAATTTATTTGAAAATTTTAGCCATATTTGTGCATTGAGAGTGGAGACCATTAAAAGGGAACATCAACCTTTTAAATGGAAAACAATTGCTGAGGAAGCATTCAAGCTGTTAAAGGAGAAAATAATAGAACAATCAATTCTACTATTGCCTGATTTTCAAAAAACGTTTTAGGTAAAATGTCATGCTAGTGGAATGTCCATTGGTGTTGTTCTCAACTAAGATGACAAGGACATTACTTATTTTAGTGAAAAACTAAATGAAAACAAGAAGAAATATTCTACCAATGAAAAATAATTTTATGCAGTGATTCAATCTTTAAAGAAGTGGAGGAATTATCTTATGCCCAAATAATTTATTTTGTATATTGATAGTTATGCATTACAATTCATAACTAGATAGGAGAACCTAAATCAAAGACATGCCAAATGGGTAAAATATATGCAAAACTTTTCTTTCTTTCTGAAACATATTAGTGGGAATGCTAATAAAGTTGTAGATTCTTTGAGCATGATATGTTTGGTTTTTTAGTAGCTCCAGATCAACACTTTGGGGTATGGACACCTCCAAGAAATGTAAAAGGAAGATTCATAATTCAAAGAAATTTATGATTCATGTGAAAATCCCATAATCGGGGCCTGAAGTACTTGGCTTGAATATATGATTAAGGAAGGGTCATTGTTCAAGGGTAGCAATTTGTGCATTCTAGAGGGATCAATGAGTGACAATTTGCCGAAGGAAAAGAACAATGGAGGTCTAGCTGCTCATTTTGGCCATGACAAAACATGTCCAATTGAGTTCTTTTTATTAGTGGTTGGGTATGAGGATTGACGTCAAGAAGTTTGTGGAAAAATGTATAATTTATATGCCAAGGAAAAATGCAGAATGTTGGGTTATATGAATATCATCCACTTCCCATACCTACCAGGCCATGGGAGGCCATTAGTATGGACTTTCTACTAGGTTTTCCAAAAACTCATATGAAAAATGACTCAATGTTTGTAGTCCTAGACATATTCTCCAAGATGGCACACTTTATACCATATTTGAAATTGAATGATGCAACTCACTTTGCAAATTTATTTTTCAAGGAAGTCGTGAGTCTACATGGGCTACCTATGAGCATAGTCTCAAATTAAGGTATAAAATTTGTTGGGCACTTTTGGAGGAATTTTTGGAAGAAGATTGGAACAAAACTTACATACAACTTAGCCTATCATCCCAAAATAGATGGGAAAATTGAAGTAGTTAATATGAGTTTGGGAAATCTTCTAAGATGTTTTGTAAATGAGCACACCAGGCAATGGGATTAATTCCTCCCAAAATCTAAATTTTACTACAATGATTCTCCTAATAGGATCATAGGAAAAAATTCCATTTCAAATTATGTATGATATGCACCTAGGAGGCATCTTTGAGCTTAGAAATTTGGAAAAATAAGAAATTAGAGGTGTTGATAGAGAGGAGTTTGCTACAACCATGCAAATTATACATGAAAAGGTTAAAGAAAGCTACAAGAAAGCAACCAAAAATACAAGAAGAGAATATACCTCAAGAAAAGAGAAGTAGATTTTGAAGCGAGGACCTCGTCTTGGCACACTTAAGAAAAGAGATATTTCCAAAACATGAGTACAATAAGCTAAAACTAAAGAATATTGTCAACCTTGCAAACTATTGAGGAAGTTTTCAGCAAATTCTTATGAAATTTAATTGCCATATGATATTGGAATATCACCTATTTTTAATGTTGTAGACTTGTACCCCTATAGGGAACTTGAAGACGAGAAGCATAATGAGCAATAGAAGATTTAGTGGGAAGCTTAGTTGCCTACATCCCAAAAGCTATAGTTGGAAAAAATTCTTCATCAACGAGTTCCCAAGAAGATCACGAAGGACTATTATGCATATTTGGTTAGATGGAAGAGTCATCCATTTAAAGGTGCAGTTTGGATGAATGCTACATAAATCTAGATACATGGTGAATCAGTTGTAGGTCTCATGGATAGGAGTCCATGGAATTTTTTGTGACGAGGGAGTCTAATGCAGGAGCATCAATGACAACCAACCTTCATTTCCATTCATTTAATATCTTTTATTTACCTTGTAAATTTATCAGTTATGATATGTAAAAAAAAACATACATTGTTAAGGTTGTTACACTGAATTGTCCTTATGGGATAGATGCACCTATTTTATTTTATAAGGTGGCATCTAATCTTCTAGAATAATGACACCTGTTCAAATCTCCAAGAGTTGTTGGTTGCAGCTCCAATTTTGTCTTCGCGATATTTCGTAAGGGCGAGTGTTATACTGATAAGAGAGCCCTACCATTAAAGGTTTTCTCTCAGGCCTATAAAACTAGCACACCCAGTGCATGTAATTATCGACAATATGAATCTCAGTTGCAATATGTGTCAATTACATTGTCTATTTCCTATGTCAATAGATAAATTTTGAGGTATAAAAGGGGCCTCCTAAAGAAAATTATAAAATAATAGTGAAAATAATAAAATAAGATTAGATTACCTCATCAAGTTTTGGATGCAAAAAAGAAAAAAATATTTTTTCAACTCGTATTTTCAACTTATCTCCCTAGGATTTTACTCAAATTTCGAGTGAGAGCACTTGTTAGATGTGGAATTTAATTTGTCATCTAAGGAGTACCCATGTTGCTTACTTTCTGTGGACACTACAACATGAAAAAACATGATTGCAATAACATTTTTCCATATATTTCATATTTTTTGTGTAGTAGCATTCATCAAAAGTATGCAACATGTGTACTCATTGAATGCAAAATTAAATTCCACATCCAATGAGTGCTTTTGCTCAAAATTGAGTAAAATTGTAGGGAGATAAGTTGAAAATACAATTTATTTTTATTTTTTTATCTTTTTACTCCAAAAATGGTGAATCTTCCCCCATGGTTGACATCATCATATTGAATCCTATTGGTTCTTATAAAATTGTTTTTTGTTGTACTTTTTTGTTTTGAGGCCCATTTTAGACCTTATAATTTTTCTAATGTCTTGTCGATGTATGGAATAAAATGAAACGGTTGAAACCTATGTTAAATATCCCATGTAATATCTTTATATATGCATGATTATGTACCATACCATTCATGTAGGAATTCGACTCTTTCCAATTTCAATAGCCCCACTTTTAATCTCACTTATATTTGCAAAATGAGGCATTGGGTAAAACCCCAACATTCGATAACCTGTGGTTGAATCCCCTCATAATTCACAAACTATGCCAAAATTTTAATGGGTGTGAGGATCACTAGGTATCGTGAGCTCACAGGGATAGGGGTTGGCTGAAATGAACTCCATATTCCAAGTCTGCCATGAGGATGTAGATTTGCAAAGAGGACAAGAAGTTGATTTAGACAAGAAAAACTATTGGAATGAGAGCAAGCATGGAAATGAGAGGAGGAACCCCACATTCTTTGGACATAATTAGATATATGTGACGAACATGAATTTTGAGGCTGGAACCATGAGTGCAGAGCCCCCCCATTGACATAAGACACCTGAACTACCCTTGCAACTTGTGGATTTGTTTCGTGCAGTGTCAACCATCTATTGATTTGAAGGAACTGTGAGAGGGAACTGCGAGTGTGGAAACTCCCCCCCCTTTCCCATCTAACATAAGGGGTATACTGCTATTGCAATCTGTCGATATGAGTTGGTTAATATTAGCAGTTGAGATTGGGCTCATAAGATAATAACGTTTTCCACCACACTGATTGGGTACTTGATTTAATCTGTGGACCAAGAGTTATTCGTCGTGACGTTAAGCTGATTTCGCTAATAAGGATCAAGCATTGAGGTTTTGGTTCTATGGTAAACCAGTAGAGCATGGATTAGTCGAGGGCTTAATCCCCTAAGGAAATAACACAAGACATTTCCCATAACAAGTTTCGCTGTGTCAACATGAAACACACTTTTTAACCATGGAGATTTACCCCAACTTTACCATGGAAATTCTTAATATGTAAAGAGGATATGTTACAATACCATGACTTATGAATACAAAAAGCCTTAAAAACCATACTGTTGATATGAATTTTTTTAATTAATATATTTAATTAAAAAAACAAAATGACATAACTACTTTGGAGATAAATCTCAACTTTTGATTTACATATACTACTATGAATATTCTAGAATATTCTATGGAAGTTAAATCCATACTATCCATTTAATACTTATTGATAATTAAATCAAAATTTTGGAAGCTCTATTCCAAAATAGACATGTTATTGGCATATTTTTTATTTTTTTGTCAATTGGTTTGAGTTCTCCAAAGATTACATCAGGCTTGACCCGTGGCTTGAGAAATTGTGACCTAGGGGAATCTAAGCCATCAAAATCAGCTAGGGATCACACCTAGCCTGGGCCACACCATCACTTAACATGGCTAGATTCTTGCTCACGGAGTTTTGAATCGGTGACCTTCACATCACGAAGCGACTTAGCAGTACACTCCATCACCGTTTATTCTACGCCCCATGGGCTATTCTATTGGCATAATTAATCATATATTAAATTATTATTAAGCATTACATTATTATTATTATTAATAATTAAATTGATAAGCATGTTTATTTCATAACATGTCTTCCACAATTTTAATTTAATTACGCAGATGGTAGAGATTTAACATCCATAGAATATGCTAGAATATTCATAGTAGTATTCATAGATCAAGATTTAAGATTTATTTCCAAGTTAGTTAAGATTTATTTCCAAGTTAGTTACGCTCTTTTAATTAATTTATCTCAAATTAATTAATCAAAGAAAATGTCATATCAACACGTCATATTGAGCATGTAATATTGATAAGCCATGGTATTGTAACAATAACTATATACAAGTTAATAATTTCTAGACTAAATTTAGGGTTAATCTCCATGGTTAAGAATATTGTTACATGTTTTTAAAAATGTATATATGGGTAACTCACATATATATATTTTAATTATTAATAATGATAATAATTTAAAATAAAGTCATAATTTAGTTATTTTTATGGTTTTTAAATTTGGGCAATTTGAGATGTATCATGAAGTAAGTCTTTTGATGCTTTATCATGGATTGATGCCTATCTATGTTTATTGGCCATTTTGTTACTAAATACCTATAGATATCAATGTACAATAAACATGAAAACACTTCATTATACATCTCAAGCATTAACTAAATTATAAATTTATTAATATTAATTATAAACAAATTAATATATAGGTTAAATATATATACATTTAAAAAATCACAGAACAAGATTTTTAACTATGGAGATTTACCCCCCTTTATCATGGCGAGTCTTAATTCGTAAATAAGTTCTGTTACAATGTAATGGACCAACACCATGACTTATCAATATCGCATGCCTAAAAAACCATAACTCATTTCATATGACAATTGTTCATATGTTATTTTTTTAATTAATCAATTTAATTAAAAGAACAAAATGAACCTAACTATTTTGGGGAATCTCAAACTTTGATTTGTATATACTACTTCATATGCTATTTTTTAATTAATCAATTTAATTAAAAGAACACAAAAAACCATAACTAGTTTAGGGAATCTCAACCTTTAATTTGTATATACTACTATGGATATTCTAAAATATTTTATGGAAATTAAATCACAACCATCCACCTAATAATTATTAACAATTAAATTTAAAATTTTAAAAACCCTATTTTAAATAAACATCCTTATTTACATAATTATTTCCAAATCACATAATTAGTCCATCCAAAAATAAATAATATTTATCTATCTTTTGAGTTCCTTTTATAATACACCCAAACTCACCCTTTATCATGCTCTTACTACCTTTTTGCATCCCTCATTTCGAAAACCTTCTGCAAAGCTCATTTGACATGGGCTCAAATCTCCACATTACACGTGGATTTGTTCCTTCACACTCCCCACCATCGTACTTCTCTTCGTTGTTTTATTCTTGCATGAACATTTTAAAGTGAAGCAAGGAATAACATGAATGTAAATATATTTATTTTTTCATGAATGATGTAGTATGTAAAGATATAGCACTTGAACCGTCCTACCTCATAAATTTAGTCTCCCACAAACATGCTAATAGATTTATTAAATAATTTATATGATAAATAATATTATTTATTTTTGTATGGAATCAATTTGGGTTGTCCTCTCACTTGTATGGCGAACCAAATATAATATAAACTTATTATACTTATCTTAGGAATGGTATTACACATTTCATTTTTCTTTTAACTGAGTATTACTTTGTTTTTACCAAAAAATTGTGTAGTTTTTCCACATTTTAATATTATGGATTGTATTTTATTATTTCTTATTAATATTTAAAATTATTTATCTATAATATGATTGGTTGAGGCCTTATTCTGTAATGATTGTTTTGGGTGCTTTGGTCACAACTACACACATTATTCGCCTCTCATTGTGCGACTACTGCAAAAAACCAGGAGCTTATGGTGTATGTCTTCAATGGCTCTGTTTGTGAACTGAATCTTTTAAATTTGTTGCAGGAGCCGACAGACAAGTAGTTTCAATAGCCTGTTGTCATCAGATAATGGATTCAACTTGGGCATGTGACCATAACTTACCACCAAATTGTGATGACATGTAGTGATCACAATCTTATTTTAGCCGGACAAGGTTAATCTAGTCTTTTCTAAAATATAATCCTCCCACACACTATCAATACAAAATAAACAAGGTTTGCCTTCTAAATGTTTTTCAATATCTTCTTTGAGCTCACTTTCATCTAATTTCCTTCTAGAATCTTGATTGGGAAGTTTGAACTTCTTGCATATTTCCAAGAACAATGATCGATATTCAAATTTATGAGATACTGGAAACCAAATTTGATAAAAGAACCCAACTTAACTAACCTTTTTGTTGTTTAAAACATATTTTAATGGAAAATTTTTGCCTGACCCTCCCATGCCCACAATGTCAATTCTTTGAGGATTGCCTTTCTACAATATAAGATAAGTAATTTCATTAATATATTTTTTCATCTGCACTGTTTATGTTTATGTAACATGATCCTTGGATGGTTCCTTATCTTCTTGAGACGATCATTCATAGTGAACACATACTCAAAATTCTTGAATTTCCGAAGAATCCATTCCATGTTACTTATTTTCTCCTGCAATCCCCTAATATTGTTGCCCGTCATATATCGGAAGGTCGGGTTATGAAATTTGCAATTTGTAGCGACAACTCATTCCTCCACAATGTACTAAGCTTCAATTAGAATATCCTCAACTCTGTGTATTTAATTTGACATTGAACTGGATATCCTCCCCTCTTGGACGTCCTTTAACAACTTAGTTTCCATCAATAATTTTTTAAGGGAATTAAGCTCTTCACAAAGAGATTGAAAATCCTCTCCAAAAGTAGTAGCCAATGGTACTTCCTGGAAGATTTTATCAATGAGTATACAAGTGAATTTGTCCATAAGAACACCAACAACAGATTCTTGTGCCAAGTTTCCTTTCTTTTCTTCTTCCACTGCCATTACATTGTTGTCATTTTACTTTGGAGTCCTTCCAAAATCCAACAAGCTCCCAAGGAATGTTTCTTCCTCGAGTATGAGTTGTCCACCAAGTTGAAAAAGTAATATAACCTTCATTGCTTAGTGAGAAGACAAGGAATGTTGCTTACCCAAGTTGGAAGTAATATAACCTTCATTGCTTAGTGATAAGGTATGAATGTTCCTTACCCTAGTAGGAAGATGAAAGAAAAAATATATTATTTGCTGAAGGTTCCAAGAAAGTATAGGTTTCTCCCTTATTTCATAAGATAAGATTTTGTCTTTCATCTTTTCACGTGTTTATTATTGTAATTGGTGTAGTGTCAGTCAATCATGTTTGATAGTATATCTTATGTTTCTGTAAGAAATGTTTCTTACCCCCATGTTAACGTTATCTATGGAAGGGTAGAGGAGAGCATAACTTTTTGTCTAATCATTACATGACAATCTTTGATCTTTTGTGTGTGTGGTGGGATTATTATTTTATGGAATATTTTAATTTGTTTTGATTATTATACAATTTTATAACAAAATACCTCAATTTAGTAATCAATAAAACCTAAATTGATTGGATTCTAAGCCTTAATACTAACTTGAATTCAATATTTTTGCATTAATTTACCTATATTTAAACTAAGCGATAGGTATTAGCTACTAGGTAGCACTTGTTTATATCTATGTGGAATGAGTAGATCTTATTATTATTATTCCCTACTTATCCATGCAATCGAGACAAAAATAGAAACTATGGAATTAATATATGAACATGAGAACTAATTATCATTTTGTGATTTATCATTATGTATTCGATAAAAGCCAAAAAACATATTAACTACTTCCAATATTTTGACCATGCTTTGAAAAATTTCAACCCAATAAAATTTGGGATTCTCTTTGTGTAAAAGGGAATACAAGATAGGCCAACTCAAAATATCCAAAAACATTTAGGGCATTAAATTACATGCTAATGTTTGCATAAAGGCCACCATAATGAGTTACCATAGAATAAGCACTAACAAGACCATATAATCAATTTGATACTTGGTTAGCAAATTCTAAGTAAGAATTGTGTAATGCCCCATTTTACCTTAACTATGAGATCAACATTTCTATCTTACTTGGACTTTTGAGACAAATTATATGGCTTCTACTTTGTTTTGAGGACATCAGGGTTGATGATCTAAGCTTATTTTTCATATTATAAACCCATGTGATGATGACTATGATGTATATTTGCATTGCATTGATTCTTATGTTACATAGGTTTGTTGATGAATTCGATGATGTTCTATCATGCTTATATACTTAAATGACTATTTTTGGGATCATATATTACTGACAGTTGTTTGAGTATGGTAGGAGATCACCTTGGCACGCTTGCGCATGATGAGGTAGAAAATTAATGGTTTGGTCATTTGAGAGAATAATTCTAGAATTTGATTTGTAATAATATGTTGATATAATTATTGAAACCATATTAGTTGTTGCAGGCATAAGTCATTGCTTGGCCGAATGACTCACACATGGGTGATGGGGCTATACAGATAGATGGAACTCCATGGAAGGGGTGGGCCAACGTCCCTGATTTCACTTGTTAGCACTCCCAATATGACTTGTGATGAAAGGTGTTGGGATACCTTCACCTTGATGATCACGATGTCGTGGGGGTAAACCTTGGACTGGCTCGTTCATGAAGATTTTATTGGGGGGTGTGCATTAAGGTGGATTCCTTGATCCCCAACACTATGTGGGGAAGAAGAGTACCCAAGGAGTAGGTTGGGAGGTCAACCTGTGAGTCAACAATGTTCGATACAGACCCATCATCCTTCACATGTGAATGTGGTCAATGACAAGGGAGCACAAGTAGAAACAAAGTTGAGATCGTATCTCGACTCCTTGGTGAAAGATACATAGTTATTTCAGAAATTTCTTTTACATTATTATTGTTGTATATATAGTTACCAAATTGTAAAAGTGAATGATATGATGGTGAATTGTAAATTTGTGGACAATTAACGCATGTAGCTTAAAATTTATGTGTTTCCAATATTGATGTATTTTTAATTAATATGTGACTTTCGTAGTGTATGTTGCTAATGAATGACTATTTTAAAATGAAAATATTTATTGCTTATTATTTGCAACATTAGAAGTTAAATCACATCACTTATTGTTTAATTAAATACGAGTTTGGTTTCCTGCACTTAATAACTTGTTGCTATTATCTTGAGTTTGGTTTGTAAGTAAAAAAATAATAATAATCAATATGTACATGTGTAAATGGAGTTATAAGGAAGGTCCCTACAAATTGTTACTCCTACTCAAATGAAATAATTTAAGGATTCCAAAATCCCGTTATAAATTGGATAATTGTTTGAGAAAAAACTATTCTTATGATCAAGGTTAAAGATCGCAATAGAGAAAAAAGAGATAGTACAAACTTCAAACCCAAAATGGAAAGGAAATATTCATCATCATAACTAATTTTAATGGTTGAATAAGATCCTTTTCACAAGTTCTTTTTCTCCACATCTTTGTTTCAAACCTTTCTTACATCCCTACATGCAAAAAGAGATAAGGAACAAGTAAACAAGGTATGAATGATGAAACCCTAACTAACCTAAATGGTTAGAACCAAAAAAACAATCATTACCAATTCATTACCTTTGAACATATTGAAACACATTACAAAAATTTATTGGATTGGAGTGGGAATGTAGTGAATTATCTATTAAAATATATGAATAGCAATACAAAGGTCAAATACAACTTGGGGAATTCGAGTGGGAATGAAGTGAATTATTTGTTAAAATATATGAATAACAATACAAATGTCAAATACTACTTGGTTCTCACTCTTAGCACTACCCAAAACAACCCTCTAGGTCCCTTTGTGTTACGTCACTGAAGGTCTCTTCCACTATATCTTCTTCTCAACACAAAGATACGAAGTATAATAGGTATCTTTCCTATGCAAGTGAATAAAGAATAACCAAGAAACAAGGTTTTCCAGTTGGGAGAGATAGCTTAAAGACTCAAGGAATGTAAACTTATAGATAGGGAATCAAACCATAAGCATAAGGGTACCTCCAACCCCTCCTTCATTATAGGATTTTTTATATACTCTTCAAAGTTAGTTTAGATCATTTGGGACATAACGCTAGAGGTTAAAATTCATTTTAACTCATAAATCACTCCCCAAAGCGTGCTATTATGCACACATTTTAATTTTTTGATTCCAAGTAGAGATATATTCTAGTTTCCCAAGGGAAACAAGTATATGTATGTGTCTTGCATGAAGAAGAGTAGTGTATACATGATTTATGTTAGAACAATATAAAAAATATGAACATAATGGTTTTTGAAGAGTTTATGGGAGAGGAAGTATCTATAAGTACAAAGGAGTGATGAAATGAGACCATGGTATGCATTAATGGAAAATATGCTATAATAAATGCATCCCTAATATGTGAGGTTAGAAGGGAACCCAATGGCTAAAATATATTATATAAAATCTAGGACATTGTCATGTGGGCATAGAAAGAGTTTTACCAAACAACAGGCTGGGACAACACTTACGGAAATAAATCAAGGTAAGATAACTCCCTTCATGAATGGGCATGCTCATTCTTAGAAGTAGAAAATCATTGTTTCCAAATCGACTATATTGTGGATCTAGGAAGTATATATAAAGAGTGATAATGGCCACGATAATGAATACATAGTGGATTTATGCATATATGTGAGAGCAGAAACCATGGATACGAAGAAGATACACTACAAACCCATGTTAGAGTGGATCATAACTAAAAATATATGCATAATAAATCTACGTCTCAACATATAGCAGGATAACTGATGTGAATGAGGTGAACAAACTGATCCTCCAAAAGTATTGATGTCAGGTATAGAAAAGGTACTTTTCAATACAAATTATCCAACAACATAAAAGAGATGATGCTATGATAAGATTAAGGTCTTCAAAACAATCTGGTAACTTGTACGAGTCTTCTCCATGTGAATAGATGAGTTGAAGTTTAATATAGGAGACATTGTTTGATTTTCAACAGTTGATGTATATTGTTAACAAATGTGGAACAAACCATTGATAATGATCATGGGTGTTAAGGTACCATGTACATTCTAGCAAGTGTGAATGAGTGAGTTGAGGAAAAATATTTTTAAATTCTATCAATCAAGGGATGTTGATATATTCTAACTATGAATAACGAGGTGATTTTCCATTGATGATTGTAAGATTGTCCGAAGGTACTATAATGACTCTAGATCATGTTACCACATCATATGAACCTGAGTTTATGGGAAAATATCTATTGGAAGGAAGGAATTAAGGCATCCACCATCATCCAACACAAGGAACTTGAAGGAAAATGATTTGGAAGGAGTTGGACGAAGAATTATTATGACAACCACTAAGTTCATCTCCTGCATGCAGTAGATGGAATAATGCAGTCATGAGATCTTTTTAGCAATGATTGATAATGAAAGCTACTGTTAGAGGTGGAGAATTCCACTAATGATGAAAACGGAACCCAAGGTATTACATGAGTTCGAATGTGTGAAGAGATGTATTGACATCGAACGCAAGGGAAACTGTGTAGTCAGTAACCAATGATGAATGTCATCTACTGAATGTAAAGTAGCATATCTATAATTCTAGTAGGCCAAAGGTGCTACTCTAGGTTGATCTCTTAGATCAATCTATTATTGTTAATAAGAGATGACTTGCTAGCAAGAAGTCAATGGAGAACTTCCATACTAGCATGAGAAAAAGACATAAATGCTTGTTGATGTTGAGAGTGAATTGAAAAACAAGAAAATTGACTTGATCATTCAAGAAGATAGGAGAAATAACTGACACCAGATAAAATTCCCTTGAAAAAAAACATGACATGGAAAATTTTATCTCAAGAATGAACATTTATATAAGTCTGCAATACTAAATGCATCAAAAAATTTCCCATAGTGATTAAAAGAGTGGTGTTAGTAGAATTTTTGTCGATTCAACTCCACAAACTATGAAATTCATGCTAGGGTCATGCTACACCTTGTTTTTCAGGTCGTTTGGGCGAGGCAGTCTTGGATGTATATGATGTCCCCAAGGAAAAGAATTTTCCATTTCATATTTTGGGTTACCCCGAACAACAATCGAATGTAATGTCCATCTCATTGAATCTATCATTGAATAATCCATCATACGATATTATGATGGAGACAAGTGTACAAACTAAGTTCAAGGTGTCGGGAAATACGTGTAGAGTATTTTGACTACTAAGGGGTTGATGACGAGCCTGAAGACTAAAGTCATGATAGATGGATAACGAGCCTCAAGCTATGGAAGAAGCATGGAACTGAATAAGTTATTCCATCAAACCGAGAGTCAAAGAAATGAACTGAACAAATGGTTCCCTCAAACTAAACCTTGGCCATTAAAACTAAGATATTAATCCAAATAATCCAGAGATGCGATAATTGTTATTTGGAAATTGAAATATGGGTTCAACTTTATATAAACCTTTAAATAACTATTTATTATGGATATATGATATCATGGTCTTAAGTGAATTAAGAAACCAAAATTGATCCAATATATCTTAAAAGACATTGATTATATGTTAAATACATATGTTGCGGCATACTTAATGCCAATCCCATGGAAAGGATAATGAAATGGAGTTGTTTTATAAAGTACGTTATACCACATTGAAAATAAAAACCCTAGACTAGCTCAAACTTAATAGTTTATAATCAACGCATTATTACAATGCAAAATGTAAATCACGTGATACCACATTGAAAATAAGAACCCTAGACTAGTGCAAACTTAATAGTTTATAATCAATGCATTATTACAATGTAAATGTAAAGCACATCATTACACATCGAAAATAAAATTGGTGCATCCTGAATAAGTTTATAATGAGCGTCACTTTGATAGCTTTTTTAATTAAAATAATGAAAAAAGGGAATTTCTTTGTTGAAAATTAAAATTTTATATAATAAAAATATTAAACTACTGCTAATTTAATAAGTTTTTAATCAATTTTAAATATAATTTTTTTTTTTTAAAATTTAAATAATAAAAAATGAGTTTATTATTAGAAATTTAATTTTATTAACTTTATTATTAAAAATGATAAGGAAAATAAAGTAGAATTTTATTAAGTGTCTTTTAATAGTTGTTTCTTAAATGCATTATTAGCCAATTATAAATTGGTTGTATAGTATGAGTATTATTAATAGAATATGTTGAAGAAACGCTCAATAAAATGTAGTATGATATATAAGACAAGTGCAATCAGATCAATAAGATAGTTATCTATGCCCATAATTCTATTTTACATGTTTGAGATAACACTTCAATCATAAACATATGTCTCATAGAATTGACTTGGAATAAACTCCACCTAGTATGAGAAGTTGGTTTGTAATGAATGATAAGCCCGGACACTAGAAGCTGGTCCTTGCAGTGAATGATGAGCCATGCCATTATAAGTTGGTCCTCCATTACTTAAGCCAACTAACATATCTTTAAAACACAAGCAAGTAGGCAAAGATTTTGAATTATAGAAATCAATTGGTGAAACTTCTTCTCATGGTCAACATTGAGTTGTAGTTTTTTCACATTTAATTATGCATACATCTTTTACTGCTATGAAAAATATTTACTCTCCTCATGATATATTTCTTCATGGGGTCTAAGTTGAACTAATTTGGGGTGATATGATTTCAATTAAGGTGCATGTGTGATTCTCCTCATCCTAGGGAAGGGTATTTTATTCTATACTCGCTCATTTCGTATAGAGAGATATCCCATAAAACAAAGCACCCTTTAAACCAAAGGAAGGATGGTTAACATAGGTAGAGGAACCATGAAGAATACATACACATAAACAACCAAACACAACTATCTAGCCTTAAAACCAACATGAAATACAATGGTTAGGCTTATGAATTTCAACAAAAAAATCATTTGGCCCTTGTATAGGGTTGGTTGAAGATGGTGAACAAAGTCAAGCATAAAGGGGTGTATAATGACTGCTTTGTTTTTTAAGTTGCAAGCTATCAATCTCTCTGGTAAAAGATTTAGTAATACAATACATTTCTTTTTAAGAGAATGACCATAGTATATTTTTCATATTGAAGCATCTATATAAATTTTCCATTGTTGGATCTAGGAATTCTCCTTGGATTTGGTAGCGGTGAATAAGTTTTCAAACTTTCTCCTTCTGCCTTTAATTATCTTTTTAGAGCTCTTACTACTAACTCAAGTGTTTTTTTAGGGATTTAGTGTGTCCCGATCCATGGCTTGCTTGTTCTATTTCTAAATGAATTATTGTTGTTCAATAATTCAAGCAAGAGACTCCAGGAAAAATAAAATTTAGGGATCCTTCCATATAAGTGATTATTCTCAATCCTCTATATCAACATTTAAGGAAAGGAATGGAGTAGTAGTATATCCACATAACGTCAAGAAATGTAGAGAGTCAGCCCTTCTGTTGAGAGAAGCATGGGAGTTACTTGCTTACATAGAAGCGAGGAAGGCCATTAGGTATGCCATGGAGCCCCTCATTTGTTGTGAGGACCACATTCTCATGCTAGGTCTCATCATCTGTTGTTCCTTCACTATGAGGAGGAGGGCCAAGAGAATGTATGGGATCTATTATTGGTAATATTCTCATGAAAGGGCTCATTGTTGGCTACAAGGAAGAGAAAAAATTGAGGGAAGACACAACTGGTAAGGAGTTCACAGAGGGTGGAGTAAAGCTAGTTTCCATGAGTTTGATTTTCTACCTAGAAAAAATGAGGATTGTCCACCTATAAGAAATGGGTAAGGAAAAATGAGGTCTGCATATGTCAAGTATAACACAAGAATAGTATTTTAGAGAACTAAGTGAGACATAACCACTCTTAATCATTGTATATCCTCATGGAAAAATCTCTAAGATGAACATTGGATGAATCAAGAACTCTATTGAAATAGGCATCATTGAAAGACCATGAATAGCTAGGGAGTGAATTAGATAGCCACTATGACTAAGAGAGATATTATTGTTTTGGCATCATGAGAATCAAGGAAAATGACCGACATGTCAATAACGACACATAAACTCTCATTAGAGGAAATTCCAACCTAAAAGTGCCCATGCAAATTTCATGTAATTTCCATGTCATAATATGTAAACCAATCAAAATCCCTTAAATTTAAAAATAGGTACATGTAAATATTTTGGAGGGAAAAAAAGAGAAACTATTTTTTTAATTATATTTTTGGTTGATATCCTTATAGGCTTACTCAAATTTCAAGTGTAGATACTTGTTGGATACAAAATTAAATTCCACATCCAATAAGTACCCATTATGCAGCTTTTAAGAAAACTTACATTGATAAAAATCAAACACGCTTTTGTAATGTATCTTCAATTTTTATCAATGTGATTCCTCTCAAAAGTACGGATAATGAATACTCGTTGGATGTGGAATTTAATTATGCATCCAATGAGTGTCTATACTTGAAATTTGACTAAACCTATAAGAAGATAAGCCAAAAATACAACTAAAAAAATAGTTTTTTTTTTTTTTTTCCTCCAAAATTCATAACTCTTGTTTTATTATTTTAACTATTATTTTATTATTTTTCCTTAGGAGGCCACTTTTAAGCTGAAATTTCCGCTAACGCTTTCTCATTAAATATTTTCATAAGAGAATCTTTAAAATGACCATTAAAGAAATTAAGAACTTTACTGATACTAGCATCATTGAAAAACTATGAAAAACTAAAGAATAAATGAAGTGACCCAACTATTAGATGAAATTTTGCTTTTTCAACATGAATAATACATAGCAAAAATCATAAAAAATAGACAACATCTCAACCACCACAAATATATTTGGTTTGTGATTTAGATTACACCTAAGATCTATATATTATAAAAAATGAACCCAAAATTGCTTTATAAAAAAATAATAAGATAAAAGTAAAATGAAAATTTCTTCCCATAATAACTTTAAAATATATCTACCAACATTAACACTAATTTCCACTCTATTATTAATAAACCTTTATCCATGAACCTATATTTTCTATTAACAAAATTCTAAAATTTATTATTATGGGAAGAAAAACTATATATAAAATTAATATTATAAATTAAAGAAACTTGAAAATTTAATGTAAAAGTGTGATAATAATCCAATCCCAAAGACAAAGAAGGGTCAAATCATAAACTTTAAGCTGAAAATGCTTTATGGTTCCATTGCAAGCCATCCTGGGGTGCTAAAGGTTGGCCATAGAATACTACATACTACCATATTCTATACTTTTGACTTTAACATCCGGGGTTCTTTTCGAAGCCAATTTTATGTTTATTTTTAGATTTTGGAAAGGTTCTAAAACTTGGTAGATAAAAATGATTTCAGGAAATTGACCTTATTTTTTCTGGACAGATTAAAATAGTTAGGAAATCAATTATTTTTTTATCTAATTTCAGAATATTATTAAAATTTGTAATTGGAAGGCTGTAACTTATTTTTTAAGAGAGATTAAAATATTTGGGAAATCAATTATTTTTATCTAATTTCAGAATATTTTTAAAATTTGTAATTGAAAGGTTGTAACTTATTTTTTTGGAGAGATTAAAATATTTGGGAAATCAATTATTTTTGTGAATATTTTTAAAATTTGTAATTGAAAGGCTGTAACTTATATTTTTGGAGAGATTAAAATATTTGGGAAATTAATTATTTTTATCCATTTCAAGATTATTTTTAAAATTTGTAATGGAAAGGCTGTAATTATTTTAACTTGTTCTTGAAAAGCATTTTACCTATACTTTTCACTTTGATAGTGACTTGACTTACCTTGCTAGTTTTATTTTATTATAAATTTTGAAAATATTTTAAAATTTGTCACATGCCTTTGCTAGTTTTATTTTGATTATAAATTTTGAAAATATTTCAAAGTTTGTCCAATAAAAATGAGTTATGCAAACATTTCAGAAATTACTCATCTGCATCCCATTTCAAAATATTTTTGAAATTGCAATCTAATTCTTTACAAAATTTCCAATCAAGTTCAGCTCCTTTCTGATAGTTTTCAGAACACTAATATTAAGTTCAACGCATGTCAGATACCTTTCACCGAGCTAGGTTTTTAGTTTTTAACTTCCAAGTAGAGGTGACGTTTCTGATACCTTTCACTGAGATCATGTTTTTAGTCTTTCACTTCAAACGGTGGTGGCGTGATACTTTGCATTTTTAGTTTTTGACTTCAAGCACTCGTGCCGTGATACTTTGCACTTGTGCTGCGTTTGTTTATTCTGAATCTAAGTTAATCATGACAATTAATTATGATAACTAAAGGAGTAGTTTTAGTTTTTAGTTCAGCCAATAACTTCCATGGATTGCAAGACGAAATAATTGTCAGTATGCCCAAGATGGAGGCACTGGTCTTTTGGGCGTTAATAGCAATCCATTGTTTTAGCCATCATAATATTCAAGTGCATGGATTGCAATCTAAGTTGACGATCAGCAGAAGTGACTTCCCTTCAAACTTTATCTTCGGCGCAGGAACATCTGCTTACCAGGTCCCTCAACCCTTACCTCAATCACTTCTTGTTTCCATTGTGTTGAAAATTGTAATTCCAACTGCGCGTGAGTGTTTCAGCGTGCAGCGATCCCAGTAACCCCAGCAATTCAGCTCAGCGATCAGCGATCAGCAACCTCAGCGATCTGCTGATATCGCATCGGCATATCGCATCGGCGAAATAGAAGTGGTGCTTTATAAAGTTGTTTTTACCACTTGCGATGAGCCGGACCCGATGAAGGAAATAATCCCTTTTTGATAAATTATCGCGCCCATATTATTTTCGCTGTCGGCGAAAACCAAGTGAGCAGCCTCTTTCCCATGCGATAAGCTCTCACCCGATATTGTTGACCCGACTGCTGTTCAACATTTTGGTTCATAATTTTTCGGGTCCGCAAGTGGCTTGTTTTATATTTCTTTTGTTATTGTGCATATATTATAATATATATATATCGGGCATGTGGTGATCGGGATTTCGCAATCGGCAGAAACAATGGGTGCACATTTGTGTGCCATGCGATAAAGCCTGGACCCGATATAATTCCAAAAGCATAGTTTATAATGGATGAAGTGAAAGCCTGGGAAATTTAATTTTGACGTGAAGTGTAAGTCCTCTTACCGCCATTTATCTCAGTAAGACAGTAAATGATATTTACTGTGGTTGGTATGGTGGAGTTTTAATTCTTCCTGAGCGGGAGTATGGGCATAGAAAAATATCGGTGAAACCATTTAATTTTTACTGTCTTCCTTTTTACGGAAGTATGGGATGTAAGTCCTCCCTCTGGTAGTGATATATTAATGTAATTTTTGGTAAATGCATGCATTGTAAGAGAGGCGAAACGCACAGCAGTGCAAATGGAATGTTTTCATGAATATGCATCTTGGAGTCACGCAGCAGCGTGAGTAAAAACTCCTCTGTGTAATTTTTTTTTGTGAAATGCAAGCAGTGAATCCCTCTGTGAGAGAGGAAGTTTATGATTTGTAAATGCATCTCTTTTAATATAAATCCTTGGTGTGTAAATTGTCCCCTATGCTCAGAATTATTTTTATGTTTTCCACTGTGTTAAAAAATAGACTCTGGGCAAAACAGAGCATTGTCTCTGTGTGAAATTTTTATTGTTGTTTTTGGGATTTTCCAAGAAAAATTCCCCAACAGTGGTATCAGAGCTGTTCAGGCTCTTTGAAGACAATCAAAGAAGCTGTAGGAAGGATTTTGTTGCAGCAACTTCTCTAGCAAAGTGAAAACTCAGCAAAAGAATTCAGGTATCTCTCAGACAAGTTTTTTTTAAGTTACTGCTGAAAGATCAGTCAGTGTTTTTAAATACATAGTCAAGGATTTAAAGGCATAACTGAGAATGCAAGGAATGGCTAGCACAAGCACTAGCATGGGTTTGTTTAACCCTCAATTCCCACAGTTTAATGGGACAAACTATGACTATTGGGCAATAACCATGAAAGCCCTGTTTGCCTGTCAAGATTTATGGGAACTTGTTGAAGATGGTTATGATGAACCAGCAAATGAGACTGAGTTTAACAGATTAACTCAGGGGGAGAAAGACCTATTGAAGAGCAATAGGAAGAAGGATGCAAAAGCCATTGTATTCTTGTATCAAGCATTAGACAAGAGTGTGTTTCCAAGGATAGCAGGAGCTAAGACATCCAAAGAAGCATGGCAAACTCTCAAGACAGCTTACCAAGGCATGGAGAAAGTGAGGACAACAAAACTACAGTTGGTGAGGAGAGATTTTGAGAATTTGTGCATGAAGGAGTCAGACAATATTGACTCATTCTTCACACATGTAATTGGTTTGGTCACACAGATGAGGACTCATGGAGAAACCATTGAAGAAAGGAGGATTGTGGAGAAAATATTGAGGGTCTTACCCTCAAAGTTTGATGCTATTGTCACCACCATTGAAGAGACAAATGATCTCTCAAACTTTTCAGTTGATGAGCTACATGCATCACTGATAACACATGAGCAGAGATTGAGTAGGAGTGAAAAATCATCTCTAGAGCAAGCCTTTAAGGCCCAGATGTCCTTTGGAAGAGGAAGAGGTCAAGGCAGAGGAAACAAGAGAGGAAGAGGCAGAAGCCAGAACAGAGGTGGAAGGAACAGTCCAGCAAATGCTCAAGGAAGAGGCAGCAGTTCAAATCAGAACCAAGGCCAAGGCAGCAGCCAACAAAGAGAACAACATCATGCTCAAGGACAAAGGTATGAAAAATCCAATGTCCAATGCTATTATTGTAAAAAAATATGGGCATTATGCCAGTGAATGTAGGAAGAAGCAGCATGATATGAGTAATAGACAAAATGCAAATGTTACTAGAGAGAACATCAGCCAAACTAATGTGTTGTTAGCTTGTAACATGGCTGAAACAAATAGTGAAGACATATGGTTTTAGACTCAGGTTGCAGCAACCATATGACAGGAAATATAGCTCTCTTTTCAGCCCTAGATAAAAATATGAAATCAGAGGTCACACTAGGAACTGATAGCAAAGTGTCTGTTATGGGAAAAGGGGAGGT